>LTAE01001079.1:22094-43236 GCA_001647135.1 Pontederia paniculata | reverse complement strand
AGATAGTGAACTCCGAAGATCTCGTGGGAGAAGATCGGAGTGGGGACGTAGGCCAAAGAGTTCGGCCGAACCTCGATAACAAACTCTGTGTTTGTTCTTTGTGTTTGTTCTTCTCTCTACTCTTTTCTCTCTATTTGTGTTTATATTCATATATGCATGCTTCTACTAAACACAACACATTTAGATTAAGTTAAGAAGAACAAAAGTTTTTAATACACCAATTCATCCCCCCCCTGGTGCCATGTAGATCCTACAATTTCCAGGTTAGCCGTAGCCGAATCTTCTCTTCAGTTGAGTGTCATTATGGTTGATGGTGTTCCATTTGATTTTCTCCAGTTTTAAGTTGCTCCATTTAAGATCCTGCAGAATAATTTAATTTGAGTAGTTTCTCTTTCTTTGAGTGAATTAAAGTCAAATATAATCTATATCACATGATAAGGTTGTAAAATAGATGAATTATGCTAATCGTACATATGCATTTATCGCACTTATCACCTCCTCCTCACAAAATGGTCTCACCATGACCTCCGCCCTTTCAGATGGGAGTTAGCATTCCCACACCAAAGTCAAGCTCCAGCTGATCATTTGTGTGTGAACTCCCAAAAGTAGCTTGCTAGTGTCGAGCCCACATTGTCCCGTCGTAAGGTCTCATTATCACCAATCCTAATATGCTCAATGTAATTGGATCGTCTTCGGCCACCAACATACATATGGAAAAAATAGGTGTTTGAGTCCCCTTCTCGCAGCCATGTTTGTCGGGATCTTTGGTGTCATACCATTTTGGTCTTTCTATCTTCTATTGCCACCTCCTCCTGAAATTTCCTTCTTGAATCAAGTTCTAGCAATGTTAGATCTCGGTTATCTTCAAGCCGGTCAAGTTAATTGATGTTTGCCAAGGCCACTGATCTCTTTTTCTCCTTACTATCTTTCAGCTACTTCTTGTATTCACACAGCCTACTTCTAAGCTTGTTCAACATGTCATATAATGTTTGTGTTGCTTAGCTAGATGCTACTATGCTGCTCCATTGTTCCGCAACCATTTGTCGGAAGCCTTCCTCTAATAGACAGGCCTTTTCAAATTTGAAGTACGATCCAAAAGTGTTTCCATCTTCTGCTTGCCATAGGATTGATGTATGGTCAGAAAATGGCCTTTCTAAGGTTTTGCACTTGCTAAGGGGTATTTTTCCAATAGTTCCATTGAGCCAAGGAATCTATCCAGCTGGATTTGGCACTCGGGGAAAGATAAGATGCCGAACTTCTCCATGTGAATCTACAATTTGGAATCGGAAAGTCATCCAAACCGTGTTCATTTATGAAATCCATAAAACCTTCATAATACCTATCCCTTTCACCATTTGTCCTGGGCATATCCTCAGCCTCAAGTGTTACATTAAAGCCACCACCCATGAGCCAAGGGATGTAATTAGCAGCATATCTAAATTGTCTTAGATCTTCCCATAATTGTTGTCGGTTGTCTTCCGTGTGTGGCCCATAAACACATGAAAACAACATTCTTGTTTCATCTGTTATTTGTTCTAATATTATGGATATCGAGTGAGCTCCCTGCCATTCTTCTGTCACTTTGAACTTGTCATCCTTCCACCCAATCAAGCACCCACCAGACTTGCCTATAGAGTTCAAAGCTCGGAAGTCAGTCAGCACTGAACCGCCAATCTACCGCCAGAGTTGCTGATTGCAGGAGGCAAGTTTCGTTTCCTACAGAAAAACCACTTATGTGCTCCATTTCACTAGATATCTGCCTAGGACTGCATGTCTGTCTCCATCGCCCAGGCCTCGGACATTCCAAGAGACCAGTTTCATTTGGAAACATGTTGAACGCCACTCGTCGTGAATCTTGTGAGGACTCCATTCTGCCCTGTGCTCTTTATCTTTTGGTCGTCTCGGTCATCGTTTCACCTGAATAGCCACTGCTAAACCCTCGAGCTCCTAAGCTCTCTCAACCTCTCTTGATCGTACATTATCATCAACTTTGCCACATTGGAAAGTAGCATGGAGTTGCGTTGATGGTGACTCTAAAGCCCTTGTAGTTGGTTTAATTGCCTCCTCCTCTTGTTCTGACCAACTGCCTTCAGAATCAAACCACGAGCCCGAGCTCCATCATGGTGCAACCCTTCTGTTATTTGCTTTAGAAGAGTTAGCTCCCCCTAACGAGTCTGCATCTGACCGCTTGGATGACTTGGGTGTGCTCAGTTGGGACCCACCTTGCACCATCTCTATTAATTCTCCGTACGTGCCATATACCACCTCTATTTCTTTTCCTTTTTGTGTTTCAACTTCTTCTAGATTAATTGTCTCTTGAGCTATCGTGTTGGCAGCCTCCTGGAAATATCTTTCCATCTTTGATTTCGCAGGTTCAGCCTCTTGGAAATTTCCTTCCATATTTGATTTTGCCAGCTTGAAAGTCTCCTAGAAGTTTCCTTCCATCTTTGATTTTGCCAACTCAACAAGTGGTGTTGTTAGAGCATGTGAAGGTGGAGAAGCATTCATGGAATCATTGAAGCTTCCTTCGACGGTGGTGAGACTGTAGGGATAAGGATTGCATCAGTTGTGCGAGTCGGAATCCCAAGCATTTCATGCGGATTATGTTTTCCGACCATCCTTTCCAGCGCTAGCCACTGCCTTCCAGCCACCACATCGCTCCAAGTCCTTTCGTATGTTGTCCCTTCTTCAAGAGTGATGTCATATGTATAACCTCTGTTTGCTAAACATATTCTCGACTAATTAGGGTTAACTGATATTATTTCCTGGATCATGCTAAGGTCACTGGAGTGCAAGGATGGGAAAAATGTTTCACCGAGTGTGGTGAATGTCGAGATGATTGCAGCAATAGTTTCTATGGACAGAGATGGAGTGGGACACCTTTCATTGATATCCTGATGTGTTTTCTCCTTGGGTCTGGTTTGCCGCCTATCATCCTCGACCATCTGCGGAAGATCACAACTCCTCTGTTCATGAGCTTGAGCGGTGACTTGAAAATCTAGTCCATCTCCGTAAGAGAGGGAGTCCAAAGAATGAAAGAAGAATTAGACAATCGAGACAACCAAATGTTTGTTGGTTCTTTCATATGGTCAATAATTGACGTGTATATTATGTCCAATGTGGGCATGGGCTCCTCTAGTTGCCCGATTGCACAGTTCTGTAACGTCTCTAGATTATGATCAATCATGGGACTCCATGGTGCGTTTATCACCGCAATCTTCTTCACTCCCATCTGCTTCGCCACTATCGTCTCTGTCCTCACCATGTTTCTTCGTCCCAGTTCAGTCTCTCCCTTCGTTGTTCGCCGGCGAACAGAGGGGCATTTGGCATAGATATGTCCCGAGCCTCCACACTCCAAGCATTTGATCAGGTCACGGCAGTCTCTTTGGATATGACCCAAACACCTGCACCTATAGCATTGTATCTTCCTCCTTTCCTTATCCTTATTGCGTCTTTGGATCATCGGCCATTCTCCATCACCCTCTTGTGTTGTTGATTGGTGGTGGCAAAGGGAGAAAGTCTCCATTCGAGAGTCATTTCTGGCGCCATCGGAAGAGGGTCTCCCGACGAAGTTGTGCTTCATTTTTTTCAAGTCCGGAGCAACATATATTATTTTCATGCAATTTTTAACTTTTGAAGAATTAGTCATTAATATTAGTATGTGTAATCTACATTGTTCATTTTGTTTATTTTGTTAATCTATTTACTTTATGTTTAATAGCATATTTTTTCTTTTATTATTGTTTGAGACGTCTAAATCTATTTGTTCAATTTAAGTTTGGTATAAAAGAAACATTATAATTAATTATGATATTGGAAAAATAATTTATAAAAAACAAATACTTCTAAAATATGTCTGATGTTAAAAAAGCAAATGAGAGGATATTTTAATTTTGCTATATTTTAGTAATAAATGGTGAACCAATCGAAAAAATAGTGCCGCACTATTTAAAGATGGGAGGACGAATCCTTAAGGGGAATGATACGAGGCTATCATGATCATGGAATGATTCATCGAACCAACTTGAAGTTGAGGGATCAAAGCAGGGGCAGATCCACTTATAGTGTGTGGGGGACCTCGATCATTCTCCCTAATTTTTCGATATAGAAAATATATATATACGTATATACTAGTAGATATGATCAATAAATAAAATAAAAATTAATAAAATAGCATAATTATCTAACTGGTGTAGTGATTAGAAGATTTTGACTATTATTTAAAGATTTGGAGTTCAAACATTGGCCCCTCTCAAATTTTTATATTTTGATCCTATATGCATTGACTCTCTTTAACTTTTTGTTCTGGGTCTGTCCCTGAATCAAATCAATGTACCTTGCAAATTTTTATTGACCCAATTACAAGATTACTCACGAGAATTATTGACATTGCAACAAAAATACATTCTCTTGTTTCTGAATGCCGAAGCCCAAGCTCAAGTATTTAAAACGATGAATGTTGGACCACAAGAGAAGGTCGCTTAAGATGGTTCAAAATCTTGGCATTGATTTGCTTTAGACTTGATTTGGTGAAATCTAATAAGATATCTTCCTAATTTGTAATGTTTAATTTAATTTAATTTATGAATAAAATCTAAAAATCGAAGTCATATAAGAAGGCATATCATTTTATTTATTTAAATTCTTAAACTAGTAAGCGTTTCAAAATTAAATCTAGTGTTTAACCATAACGGAGGCAGGACCAACACCATTTAGAAATGAGAGAAGATAAAGAGAAGAGAAGAGAAGAGGGGAAGACAAATGCAGAGGAGAGAGAACAAGAGAACAACAATTCTGCGGCACTGATGCGAAAAACGTTCTTTTCATTTGGTCTTCTCAGATGACCAACAGAAAAAAGAAAAAAAAAAGGTCTAGTCCAACAAGCTAGTGGTCTTATTTCAACTTATTAGAATATCTAAAAGTCATGAATATTTCTTCAAGCAAAAAAAGAAGAAAATGGACAATGTACAAGTCAGTTGAAAATTGGCAGCTTGATGCTGCAAGAAAATTTGAGCTCACTCAATTGATACAAGATTTAATCTATTAGAAATGCGATGGACCATATATATGTGTGCCTGCACTACCCCTGATATTTGTGTATGTTCTGCTTTTGTTGTTATATAGTACCCAAACATCATATAGTGCTCAAGGATTCACACAGGACTTCAATGTGATATGTCTGGATACACGTACTAAAATGGCATTCACAAATAAGGACCATATGACAGTGTCATGCACTTTTGATACAGCAATGTGATAAACAGAAATTGCAGCATCCTGAACTTGAACTCCATCTAACATGTCCAGAGAGCTTAAAGATTCACTACATTACTAGGGTTCTCATTTCTCAGCCAAGGAGTTGAAAGAACTGTAGCACCCATAAACCTCTATCGGGTCAGAAGACGACAGTAAATTCAGAGTATTTATTTCTTGTGAGTTGCTCCTGAATCGTAAAGTAGTCCAAATGTGAACCCTAGGAGCAATACAAACTTAACATCTGTCCATCAAGTTTAAGAATTCTGCAAAAGTTTCATATGAATGTCAGATTGGTTACCAGCTCTGAGAAATCTTAGAACCATATGCCCATGTAAGACATAAGACGGATACGATTGCAACAATCAAATAAGTTAGACAATGAATATGAAAATGGTAGAACACATAATAAGTGCATGGACCAAGCTAGAGTAGTCTTTAAACAAGTGAATTTCTATTGAACTGACCTTGACATCATTTTGCATGTGTAGGGCAGAAATAGAATTTCCTCGACTTGGCAATGCATCCTGAGAAACCACACCTTGTAATGCTTCAAAAGCTTTTTTCTTTATCTGCTCAAGAATTCTAGAAGCTTCTTTAACCTGGTCTTTGGCACCATGACCTGCCCAGGCATCAACAACTTTTTGCTGGAACTCCAAGGCAAGTGGATAGCTGAAGTAAAAGAAAAAATATTATGCATTACATGGTTTCCAAAGTAGGTGCTATCTGTGTCTGAAAAAGGCAAATCCAGACCCCAAGAATGTATCACAATACTTATGCCATAGAAGCTCACATATACTTATGTTGATCATAACTTGCAGAAGAAGAGATGAATTTAAAAGATATTATCATAACAGAAACACAGGCATAAATTTTCTACTGTCTACTTCAGCTTTCTGAACATGCAATGCAAAGATGAGAATAATTCGAGAAATTACAAAAGAAAAGACAATAAGGGTAAGAACAAAAGAAAAATTTAAGATTGACAACTTGAATGTCAATCATAAGATAGTTACATATGTATGCACAAATTCAGCATTTGGTTTGGAAAATATGGACATTGGCAAAAAGATATTAACTGAGTTCCCCTGCAGTTATTACCTTGGGCACCTAATTCCAAGAAGATTAATAGGAATTAATCATAAACTTTTAGATTAAACCTAATAGTTATTTCATTTTAGATCACTTGTGTCTTCTGATCTTTTTCTTAGGAAACCTTTCCATTCCTGGCCCTCCATTCTTTTCTTTTGTGCGGATTAGATTCTGTATCCATTCTTTTGACTGGCCTCTTCTCTCTATTTTGTCACCATCTCCGACCCTCCACCCCCTTCCTCTCTCTATGCATCCATTCAGTCGCTCTTCCATTTTTGTGAACTTCTTCCTCCCTCTTTCCATTGCTTTCTCATTTCATTTATCCTCTCTCTCTCTCTCTCTCTCTCTCTCTCTCTCTTATATATATATATATATATATATATATATCGCTCTCTCTCTCTCTCTCTCTCTCACTATTTGTTTGTCTGTCTGTCTCTGTTTTCATTCTGTTCAGTCTCCTCCCTCATCCCTTCATTCTTTTTTTGTCTGCCTCCTCCCTCTTCTCGGTTTGTTTCACAGTTTGTTTTTGTTTGCTGATTTTCTCCCTCCTCTTTATCCATTTCTTCTTCAACATCAGTTTTTTTCTCTTTAATCCTCTCTCTCTCTCTCTCTCTCTCTCTCTCTCTCCTCTCTCTATCTCTCTCTCTCCACTATTAGTTCTCTCATGTTTGTCCAAACTCCATTTCTTCAAAGTGGGAAACATTTTTATACATTTTTTTTAAGAAAGAGAAGGATGGCTACCTTTTTGTCATCCACATATATTAAGATTGAAAGCTATAGGATTTACAAGTGGTTAAAAACGACAAAAAACAGGGTCGGGGGTGCAGCCACCCATACAAAAAAACATTTTTATACATTTAAGTCCGGAAAAAGAACAGGCCCTCAGATATGGTCCTCTATTTTTTTGAGGAAGATGGTCCTAGTTAATGCCCACTAGCATACCAGCGTAAATTCTCACCAAAACAAGGACAAAACTATAAGCACAAATTCTCGGGATGAAGGGCTGTTGAGAAATGCAGGTTGGAGCCTAAGATCTTCAACAACTCCTTCCACAAGTTGTTAATGAATTGCCCATCTCGATCTCTGACGATGCTTTACGAAATGCCCCAGTACTTCATCACATGTTTGAAGAAAAGATATGCAGCTTTGACGGCTAGGCAGCTTAGAGAGTTGGCGCAGAAGATGGCATACTTCGAAAATCGATCAACTACCACCATGATAGTGCTTGCCCCTTGAGACTTTAGCAATCTTGTGATGAAATCCATGGAGATATCCTTACATGGCCGCTCTGGAATAAAGAGGGGTTCTCAAAGTCCAAGAGGTGCTTGATTTGAGCTCTTGTTCTAGTGACAGATGAGGCAATTCTTCACATAAGCTTTGACGTCTTCCTCCACCCTTGGCCAATAGAAACGCTGCTCAAGAAGGCAAAGGATTCAGGGACGACCCCCGCCCACTTTGAGACATGGCACTCCTTAAAAACTTCTCGCCGCAAGTTGTCAGCTTGAGGAACATAGTAGTGATGTCCCTTCGAGAGGATGAAATCCATCTTCAACTCAAAAGCGGCAAGTTTTCCCTTCCTTGGCCTATTCCTAGAGATTCTGCGCAGTTGGATCAGAAGCCAACCCTGACTTGATCTTGGCAATCAAATTTCCCTCGAAGGAACTAATAGCTGCTAGTTTCACTCGTCGATTGAGGGCGTCAAAAACATTTGCTTTGTCGAGCTTGTAGTTGAAGACATAGTCGAATTACCCAAAAAGACCTTGTCACCTTGCTTGCTTTGGTGAGAGTTTCCTCTGCATCTCAAAGTAGCCCGTCGCATATTGTCCGTCCTCACCACAAAGTGAGATCTGAGTAGGTAATGTCGCCAAGTCCTTAGGAAGTGGACGATAGCGGTCATCTCCTTCTCTTTCATACCGTAACTTCATTCCGTATAGTTGAGTTTTCGACTCTCGAACGCCACGAGATGCCCTCCTACATTACAACCCCCCGACGGCAAAGTCGGACGCATCCATTTGGACTTCATAAGGCAAGAAATGATTCGGCAAAGCTAGCACTAGCTCCTTGATCATGGCGCTCTTTAGCTTGTTGGGCGCCAGATACCATCGATGGGGCTTTCGGAGAAGGTTCATTAGAGGGGTAGTCACATGGAAGTAACCTTTTACGAACCGTCTATAGTAGTTCATGAGGTCGAGGATGGACCTCAACTCAGGAACTCTCTTGGGTGGTTCCCACTCTTGGATGGCGCGAATCTTCTCTCCATCCATCTTCAATTATCCATGCCCAAAGACATGTCCTAGAAATTGCACCTTCAGTTGCGTGAAGGCACCCTTCTCCCGCTTGACATAGAGCTTGTTTTGGCGTAGCAGCTCAAACACTTGGCAGATATCTTGGACATGCTCCTCCATGGTGCGGTTGTAGATCATAATGTCATCGATGTAAACTACCACGAATCAATCGAGAAAGGGTTGGAGGACCTAGTGCATCAAAGTGTAGAAGGTTTCCATATTTGCCTCAAAGTCCGAATTGGCAAGGCAGAAGTGAACGTTCGCAAAACTCCTCCCATGTCTTAATTGGCTCCATGTCGCTCTGATCAACATCCTCAATGATGCAACGCCACCACAAGTTTGTCATATTTTGTAGGAAAAATGAGACGTTCATCACCATCCTTTCTTCTGAAGTAATATCTTGGATCTTTAAGTACCCCTAGACATTCAAAGGAAGTTTTTGATCTCCTAGGCTGATCTCTTGCCTCTGCAAGGTCGTGGCCTTGAGACTCGACGGGTCTTCACCCATGAGATGGACCGGCTTTATATCCATGGGCGTTTGTCGAACGACGCTCGAGCAACTTCAGCTTGTCGTCAAACTCCTCTTGAAAGATATCTCGCATAGTTTAGCAATTCAATTAGGTAGCACAGGGCTGTTTAGCAATTCAATTAAAAGAAACCACAAAAACCAACTTAGATGTAGTAGTCAACTAAAATTTCAAAGTTTTTTTTTAGATGTGTTCAACAAATTGAAGTATAAGACATCTTTAAGATGAAAAATGCAAAGGCTAATTACTCAAGTTGGCAAGTCAATAATGAGGAGAAATGAATAGTTAGGATTCTAGGACGTGGTGAGCAGCAAATGCACTAGTTAAAAGCAGACAAGAATGCTTTCGAGGATTAGTAGTTGTACGACATTTAGCTGTCTAAATTCCAAGGAAAAATTGCTCTCTTACTAAGTGAATTGTTTATAAATTTTCCCAATCAACTTCACAATACATGCAACCGTTGGGCCACCCCTTTTTTATGCCATCTATAATTCCTTTGGCAACTTAAGAGCTTACTAACACTACGTGCAAAAGAATCAAAGTTACTGATAAATGAATAGAAACTGTACCTTCCCATTGAACTATAGGCATTGGCAAGGCTCTGGAGCGTCTCAATGGTATCAGCATGGTGTGGCCCGAGTGAGACATCCATGATATCCTTTGCAAGTGCAAACATCTGTGCAGCTGATTGTGGTCTGTCCATCTCCATGTATGCAGCTCCTAAGTTGTTATAAATGTAACCCACTCCAAAGTGCTTTGGACCAAAGCTCTCCTTCATCCTCTCAGCTGCGCTTTCCAAGTAAGGAACAGCCTGATTGACCTTGCCTGTCAAGAGAAGCAGCCACCCAATCTTTGCTGAGATATTCCCTTCAACATGTTGTTCCTGAGGAATTCTTTCTATCATTGCTAGGCTTTTCTTCAGCAACGCTATAGCAGTCGGAAAGTCATTCATTGTCTCATACAACGATGATATCTCTGTGTACGATTCTGCAACCATTGCAGGAGATACAGATTCTTTCTTTTCCAGAATACTTCGAGAAACCTCCAAACACCTCTTAGCATCTGCAGTTTTCTCCAGGTGACACATGACCTTAGCCATCAAGACAAGGACCAAAGCCCGGGTTTCATCCTCCTCGCCTGTCTGTTGAACCAACCCCTTAAGAGTGCTAATGGCCTCATCATACTTGCCCAGAGCAATCTGTATATTTGCAGCGTCAATCTCTGCATGCCACAAATCCGTTCCTCCCATACCCCAGCTCCTAAATATCTTTTGTGATAGCTGGTTGTGCTCCAAAGCCTTCTCATGCTCCTCCAATCCTGTGTAGATGACTCCAAGGAGCCTCCGATCATGTGCCACCTCAATAGAATTCTGCCCCAGCTGCGTCTGATGAATCTCTAATGCCTTCAAGCATAGAGGCAACGACTCGTTAAAGCTCAAAATTGCGGCATAAGCCTCTGCCAAGTCTCGATACGCGGCGCCCAATTCCCGGCTATTTGGTTCCAAGATGGAAACTTTGAGATCCAAACACCGCCTAAGATTGACCAGGGCCTCCTCCCGCCTGCCCATGGCTGTCTTGGTATTGGCGAGCTGCAGGTGGACGGCGTGGCTCACCGGCAGGACGTCGAACTCGCAGGAGCTGTCCACCTCCAGCACGCTCAGTATACGATTGGCACGGTTCAAGAACCCCAAGCTGTCGTTGAACCTCTTGAGGTTGTAGCTGGCGGAGCCGACCAAGTGTAGCGCCATGGCGACCGAGATGGACTTGCCGCCGCCACCGCCAGAGTCCAGGATCTTTAGCCCGGAGGCCAAAGGCTAGGACTTTTTCGTCGTCCCCGTCGTCGGCGGCGGCGTCGAGGTGCTGTCCGACCTTCAAGCAGGCGAGACCGAGGCGCTTGTCGTCGGGGGGCAAAGAGGACTCCAGCGCGGCGAATGCAGCGAGGATGTCTTCGGTGGTGGCGGCGGACTCGAATGCCTCTTCGAAGTCAGACTGCTGCTGGAGCATGCGTTGGCGGGAGGTGAGGGTGTTGCCGGAGAGGGAGCGGGAGGTCGGGAGCGGCAGCGAACGGTGGTGGGAAGGGGAAGAGATCGAGGGAACGGGGACGGAGAGGAATTTGGGAAGGTTTCCGGAGGCATATTTGGAATTGGCGAGGCATATTTTGGAGAGGAGAGATCGAGATGCCCTTCTCATGCTCTGCTCTGCTCTGCTCTGCTCTGCTTTGCTTTGCTTTGCTTTACTTTGGGGACGTCCGAGGAGGAGGAGGAGGAGTGTGTTTCCAGTAATATATTGTATCTATGTACTGTAAAGCCCTAGATAAATTTCGCCTGCAGCCGTGCCAACGAGGAAGAAAACAAAAAGGAAAAAAAAAACAAAAGCAAAGAAAAGAATAATAAATTAGTAGTTTAATTTCTCGGGGCAAGATGGTAGGAATTTATAAATAACTAACTTTATTAATAATTTTAATTTCATTTTAAAAAAAAATGAGATTCCATTTTAATATAGTAGATTTTATTTTTCTTAAAACTAAAATCATTGATAACTTAATGAATTTACACAAAAAAGAATAATAAATTTGCATTTCTTATTGCAACAATTCTTATCAGAGCGACGGATATTAAACGAGGGAGAAAAAAATCGCAAACATGATATATTATATATATATTCTTATAAAATTGAATATTTATCACAATAGAATTAGAACTCCGACTAAAAAGAAATAGACTTCAAAATTTTAACGGAGGTCTCAGCCTCCCACACCCCACCCCCACTCTAGGGTGGATCCCCTTTGACTCGATGTACGGGAAGAGAGAAAAATGAGGAACAAATGAATTTTTAGTTGACTTAACATTCAAAACATTATTAATAAACCTCCATCTTGAATTGAATCATTTAAATAACATATGTCTACAAGAATTTTCTATCATCATCAACCCTTGTCATAGGGCTATTGCCAAATGTCAATGTTGGGTAAGTTCAAACAATTTTTGAACTTGCGAGTAAGAATCGACTTTGTTTGAAAATGTTAGTTGGGTTATCTTCTGTGCCGACATTCTTCACTTCTTAGTGCGGATGAAGTGATATCTAATATCATATGTTTGTTTCTTTTATTATGCACTTGATTAATGACTAAGCATATTGCACCCAAATTATCATTGAATACTCTAGCTTAATTATGATGTAGTCCAAGATCTCCAACTAAGTTTTTCTAGTAGATTTGTTCTTTAGCTTCTTCTGTTAGTGTCATGTACTTTACATCTGTAGCAGATAATATAATTGGCGACTGTAGTATAGCTTTTCAACTGATGACAGAATTCTCCAATGTAAAAACATAACTTGTCATTGATTTTCTCTCATCAACATTTGCAACATGATCTAAATCAGAATAACCAGCAATCAAACACATTATATCACTTTGCCAATATAAGATGTTCCTCAGAGATACCAAAAATGTGCTTGATGTGAGGATTATGGTACTATGGGTTTGTGCAATGAATTATATGTGTGGATGAGTGTATGTAAAATATGATCAAGTTTTAACCCTTTAACTTCCACAAATCTGCAAGTATATAGGTCGAGTAGTTAACCTTGGGTATCGTATCCACAGTGAATTGAAGCCTAAGGACTAATCTAACAGAATTAACTAACTAAGAAAAAGGGCTTATATAAATAGGAAACTAGAATCAACAGTAAACTGAAAACTAAAAGATAAGAGTTTCTGGTTTTAACTATAGATTTCAGAAAAAGATACTAACAGAAAATGACAAATATTTTTGGTATTTTAGTTTAAGGATAAGGACTAAGATTTTCTAATATAAATCTAAGATTGATAAATGCAATTAAGGGAGTATCTCCTAGGGATAGGTTTCATCTGAATTATAATCTGGAATACTTCAGGACCTCTAAAGTTCAATTCAAATCAGAACATTTGAAATCAAATTGATGTGTCTCCACAAAACATTAGCAGCATAATCAAAGTTCCTTAATAATGCAATTTAATCCAGTTTCACAGTTTACTAAAATTCACATGGAAAGCCTTATCTCAACTTCTCAGTTAAGAAAAGATTGCAAAAGCACTAGTAAATCTCTTTACTCAAATATCATAAGTCAATCTATTAGCATCCATGGAGTTTCAATATGAATATGTTGAATCATATCAAAAGTCTCATTACAGCTCAAGAAAATACACCATGTCTGATTTCTAAAGATGGTTTATAATTATTGTTCTCTCAAACAATAATCTGCAGAAGGAAATTCAGCTTACTCAGCATTCAAATAACATAGCTTCTTAAACCAGCTGTAAAAATCAGACTTGGAAATCAGAAAATCAGAACAGCATAGATCTGAATCAGAACAGATTTGAATGCATCTTGCTATCCTCTCGGATTCACAAAATAGAGAAGATACTTCTCAGCTAACTTCTCAGACATTCAACATTATAGCAGAACTTAATTCAGATACAATGCTATTAATCAAATCAGAAATCAGAGTAGCATAAATCCCAAATCAGAATAGGTCAGAATGTATCTTGCTATCCTCTCGGATTCACAAGATAAAGAAGCATACTTCTCAGCTAAGCTTCTCAAGCATTCAGCATTACATTATAACCTAATTCAAACATAACATAGCCACTCAACCAGAAATCACAATAACATAAAATCCAAGTCAAGATATAATAGGATGCACTTTGCTATCCTCTCAGATTCACAAAAGCAGAGATTTCAGCTTCTCAGCTCCATCTCTTGAACATCCAACATTATAGCAAATCTAAATCACAATCACATAAATGAAACTGAAATTGCATTAAACAGAAAATGGTCCATAGTCATCCAGATTACATTCAGATTACATCTTCCCTAGGAGATAAAAGAGTTTAGCTACACATTTCAGAATTCAGCATTACAGACATATGAATGTTCTGCATTGTATACATGATTCAGAAATAGAAAGAAGAAGAATAAAAACAAACTGCAGCTTCTCAGATGCAGCTCTTCTTCTTCATTCCTTGTGTGAAGCTTCTCCAAACCCTGATGAACTCCAGACTCAGAATCCTTCCTTTCAGAACAGCCGATGGATAACTTGGAGGAGAAGAGAGCCCCCTTTTCTAGCAGCCATCTCTTCTTCTTATAGTCTTTCTCATGGCCTTCAGATTCATCTCCAGCTTCTGTGATCCTGCCAGCTGTCCCCTCCAAAAGAATCTTCTATTGCAGCTTCAAAAAGGTGGGAGGCCTTGGACAGGTGGCAGCTTCTGCAGCAGCAGCTCAAAAAGGCAGAAGATGCTACCAGGAATATTTCTGACAGCTTCAAAATATCCTGTGCTAAAGACAAAACAGCAAACAACATCTCATACATTAGTTTCTAATAAGCAGTTAAATCAGAATTGTTCCTCATATAGTGATTTGATGAAATGGATTAGGTTAGCAATTAATTGGCAAATCAAAAATGGGATAAAGAAAGCTGAAATTTCATCAAAGTATGCATATATCTTGGTATAAAACTCTACATGTCAGTCATATGAAAAAGTTTGGGAAACCAATATTATATACAAGAAAGAACATACATTTAAGCTGAAAATGAATAGAAAATGCAAGTGTTTGGCACAAAATTATCTATATGAAAACTACTTATCAGTGCTTCACCATTTGTCAATGCTCCTTTCTAAGGTTGTCCATGAACCTACTACAACACCAATAACATGCGCTATATCAAGTCTAGTGCACATCATATGATACATTAAACTTCGATTGCACTTGCGTAAATACTTTTGAGACATTAACTCACTTTCTCTATCAGACTGGAGTGCAGTAATTATTAAGAGGTGCACATTTGAAGTTGACAAAGTACTCAAGTATTCTATATCAAACGGATATGCAGTAATCATAGGGACTCATGTTGAAGCCTTACTAATAATAAAACTATCAAACTTCTTATACCATTATCAAGGAGACTACTTCAACCCATACAAAAACTTCTTCAACTTGCATACTTGGTCTTCCTTATCCTGAATGGAAAACTCATTTGGTTGGCTCATAAGGATGTTTTCTTCAAGTTCTCCATGCAAGAAACAAGTCTTCACATCTAACCGTTCAAGCTCCAGATTCTGATATGCTACAAGACAAGTAAAACTCGGATGGAAGTGTGTTTAACAACTACTGAGAAGATCTCGTTATAATTCACTCTCTCTTTTGGATTGTAGCCTTTAGCAACTAGACACATCTTGTATTGTATGCTTTCAACTTTAGAAATTCCTAGTTTCTTCTTGAAGATTTGCTTGCAACTAATGACCTTTTTTTCCTATCGATAACTTGACTAGCTCCCAAATTTATTTTTTGTGAAGAGACTCCATTCCATTCACCGCTGCAATTCGCTCACATGTGCATTCTCAAATTGTACATGTTTGTTGACACTCTCATCTACTGAATCAATAATCTTCACCTTTGACTCAAGCATTTAAGCATCATCAAAAGATATATGTCTGTTGTGGATGACATTGTGCTCTGAAAGGACCAAATTTTGTAGCCTTTACGCTTGTGTCATATCCTACAAATATTCCTTCCTTGGCCCGTGGATCTAGCTTTCCTTTACTGACACGACAATCAGCATGACAATCAAACTTTTTTAGAATATTATAATTAGCAAGATTTCTAGACCATACCTTATTAGGAATTTTGAGATGAATTATAGTAGTAGGACTCTGATTCCTAAGTAACATGTTGTACTGACAACCTCAGCTCAGAACGTCTTGTTCTGATAAGAATTCGAGAGCATGCATTGTGCTCTCTCTAGAAGTGTTATGTTCATGTGCTCTTCTACATCTTTCTATTGTGGCATTCTTCGACCACAAGATGCCTTGCAATGCCTTTAATTTTGCATAACATATTAAGTTCAAATTAATAGAATTCTAAGTCAATGTTTGTTATGAAGGTGCTTCACTTTCTTCAACGTCTTATTCTCCACTAAAGTCTTCCAATATTTGAAAACTTTAAATGACTCGCTCTTGCGCTTCATCACAAATATCCACGTCATCATTGAGCAATCATCAAGCACAGTTAGGAAAGTACCTAAAACCTTTAACACGATAGGAACCCTAGCAATCATCATGGATATAATCGAGTGTAGCCTTTGTTTTGTTGCATTGCTTTAAAGAATAAAAGTCTTCCTTATTTGTCGAAGACGTAAAGTTGATGGGTGCTAAAAGTTAAGAAAATTGTTGCTAGCAAGTGCACTAATTATATCAAGCAATAGACATATGAGTATATGATAAATGTGATAAATGCATATCTATGATGAGCATAATACACATATCTCATAGCATTATCATGCAATTCAAGTCCTATTTTATATCAATTCCTTAAAAGAAATGCAAGCTACACTAAGTTGATTGATCTTGCAGATTCTGAGGACAATGGATTGATTCAGCCGACATTTGAAATATGCCTTGAAGGTTTGACCGACTTGAACAGTGCCTATCAAAGGTTCGACCACATTAAGCATACACCAGACTATAATCAGAAGTGTCAAGACGTAGCCACACTCTGTTCAAGGTACCAATTTTGCTAAGGAGAAGGAATTTGCTACGGTCACATTGGAGGAACATTGAGCAAACTGTAGCGCATAACCCAGCAGACCGAAGCACACCACCAAGTAGGTCGTAGCAGCCAAGTTACAACCGTAGCACATGATGCGAAAAAATCACACGCTAAAACTTCAACAAGTATACTGGTCGCACAAGTAATAAAGAGATGAGTAGAGTGTCGAACCCACGAGGATTGATGAATTTTAAGATTCTGAAATTTTATCTTGAAAACCCGATTTAAAAGATATTCAGTGAATTAAGATAAGATAAAAGATAAGATAGAATTTATAAAAGATAAAATATTAGATTTCAGTTTTAAAAGATAAATAGATAAATGAAGTAGGTTGGATTGGTTAGAGATAAAAGATTTGTTAACCACTGTTATCTTTCAGAATTAATCAATAACCTTATCTAAATGTTAGATGGCAGAAGGATTGATTTAAATATATAAGACTCCGGAAACGGATGACTTAACTACTTTGAAAATAATTAAAGTTAGGAATACGTGAAAACATTAGACCCAAAATCAATTACTTTGAAAATGCAATGAAATCTAATCCTAAATTGCTAGGTCTCTCTCGAGTGAATAGCAACCCACAATCTCGGAATTCTGGAAACAGATCGACCTCGGTCCTTGAATCTAACAATAAAATCTAGAAAACGACAGCCGGAAAAATATGCGAAGGAAACGGTCCGTTTTGCGTCCAAAATGGCCCGCGTCGGTAGTGGAAAACACGGCACTTCAGTTGATGAGAGAGAAAATGGTTCGAGTCCTGAAAAGGATCACGAGCGCTTTCTTCTCGAATAAAATTGATTAAAATAATGCAAAATGGCAGATCAAGGCGCGTGATCAACACGACCCGAGTTGGCTTCAGAAAATACGCGATCGAGTCCTGAAAAGGATCACGATTGCGTTCGGTAAAAATATAATAAAATATTCAAAACGTCGGGGAGAAGAACACTGCCAGAGTCCTGAAAAGGATCGCGACCCATTCGTCTCGGCGATTAAAATATTCGAGAGATATTTCGGCGAAGGCAGAAAACGGCCTGTGTTGGCCAACACGGCCTGAGTTCGTCTCGGTCGAAAACACAGATTCGATTATTAAATTCATATTAAAACCAAATACGAGATTAAGATTTATACTAACAACAATTCATAAAATATTCAGATTCAAGTTCATCTAGTCATTCAGTGTATAATAATCTAAAAATACTAACAGGGTTTACAGAATCTTCCCTCAGAACTTCGTCTTCTTCGGGTCTCTTCCTCTCCAACCAGAGCTTCAGACAGAAAGTTTAACTCTCAAAACTGGGGCTCCTAAAGCATTGGGTATCCTGATACCCCCTCTGGGTTTACATAGGGTCTTATTTATAGGCACATGAAGACTCTGAATCGTACAAAGATTACATCTTATCTTTTAACGTAGAGGAGAAGGAGTCTTCAAGAGTCGTCCGATCAGCGAAATCGACTTCAATAGGTGAGAACACGGCCCGTTTTCTTCCAAAATGGCCCGAGTTGGCAGGTTGTATAATTTGAGTTCAACATGACTTTGACACGGCTGGTGTTGACGTCATCATTGACACGTGGCGTCTTTTGAGTGGTTGAATCAATCGTGTTGACGTGGACAAGTCGCTGCAACGAGCTGACGTGGCATCCCAAAACGACCAGAGTTGCAGAATATGGTTCAAGTTGGTAATGAAAATTGTATCTGCTGATTTCTGGGTGGACACGGACCGTTTTGGAAGAAAACGGCCCGAGTTGGCACTTGATTTCTCTAAAGCCTCGGCTATTCATGTTTATGTCGAATTCTTCGCAGTTTGGGCTTCTTTTACCTGAAAATCACACCAAAGAGAATATTTGGGTAGTTTCTGACTCATAGGTAAAATATAAAGAATAAAATACTAAAATGATAAATAAACCTATACTAAATGCCTAAAAATGACATGAAATAGATGCGTGCAACATGTATATTTATGCTCACATCAGTGCGTTCTCAACAAGCTGTAGTGTTGCCTTCTAAGTCGTAGCACAACACCCTCAGACCGTAGCGCATCATGTTTAGTCATAGTGGTTGGTAGACTTTCGAATAGTGGTATATAAGGGGTAATTGGTGTTCTAGATAAGGGAGCCGTTTTCACAATAAAGGCCCCTTAGGGGCCGATTTTGGGAGCTCCAAGAGGAAGAAGTAGAGGCTCATTTTAGGATTTGATGCTTGTAAATATTCTTGTAAATGGTATGTTAGATTTGTAGTGTTCTAAAAAGTTACTTTATATTTGATGCTGGTGTATGAACCTTGGATTTGTAGTTTTATGGCATTTTCATCTTCTATATTTCTTCCTCTCTTCTCTCTTGTCATGCATAGCTAATTCCCCTTTATTTTAGGGCTAGATGATGTTTAGAGTCTAAGTGTTTTGGAATGGTGACTATGCATGCTTGTGAATCTTTTATTTGGTGAATGTGATGCTAAACTTTCATCGGAATAGCTAACTCATTTAAGTTATCCTAGGTTGTTAAGTGATAAAAGTCATCTTATCCAACTAGTAGCTTTGCCTAATAAGATACAAAGTGTGATGTCTAGAAATATAATAATCTTGTGTTGCTTCTACAAGCTCATGAATATAATGCAACTATTGTTAGCGTGGGTTCACGAAAGTGTTATTCCATAACTTTAATTAGAATTGTGTTGCCTTGAAAGAGGAATGCATGAATTATAGAGTGTAGCAAGAATTTATTACATGTTATATCACTAGCCTTGGCATGATTACCCTAGACATATTCGAAAACCTAGAACATTTCTTATACATATTTCCGCCTAGTTGCATGTTGCATTTGCATCTCTCTTTGCATTCTTCTTACTTAGTTTTAATTGTAGTGTAGACTTTTCTCTCCTAACACTAATCGTCAAAATAATGATTTGAGAACCATAATTCTAGTACTTGATTGCTTCCCTGTGGGATCGATATTTTATTACTAAAACAAGGTCTCATGCGCTTGCGGGACGCTTGTTAAATTTTTGGTGTCGTTGTCGGGGAAGTGTGCCAATATTAGAATTTAATTTTCAATTGTTACTTTAGAAATTTCTCTTTTATTTTTGTTGTATGTCATGCTCGTGCAGGAACATTAAACCATTCAACTTAGAAATTGAAAGAGCTTGGCAAGAAAATTGAAAAGTCCTAAGAGTACTCTGAGTGGATCCATCATGAACCCACCATATTCTAGAGCTTGTAATCTATGGGATCAATTTGCCTCAAAAGATCAAGAATATGAAGATTCACCTTCAAGATGGGCACAATCCAAAGATGAAGCTTATCATGCATTGAATGCAAAGGTGGACACTCTAATGCAAATGATATCAAATCTTCAAAGCAATTCAAGCCAAGTGGCCAATGTGCAAGCTATGTGTGAAGCTTGTGGAGGACCCCATGAAAGTTATGAATGCCTCCAAGTTGAACAAGCAAACTTTGAGTGAGACCAAAACTGGACAAATCATCTCTACTCCAACACATACAACACTGGATGGAGGAACCACACCGATTTTACTTGGAGCAATCAAGGAGGACCTTCATGTTATCAACACCAAGAGTATCAACAACAATATCCACAACCTTTCCCACAACCTCAAGAAGAAGAAAAATAAACTTGTGAGTATGCTATAGAGAAGCTAGCCAATGAGGGTAGTGATCAATTCGAGAAGGTTCAGACAAGGATGGAGTTATTGATAATGTCAAATAGAAACTTAGAATATCAAGTGTGTCAACTTGCCAAAGCCATCAACTTATGAAAAGAAGGAAACTTGCCTAGCAAAACACAAGTCATTTCTAAAGAACAAGGCAACACAATAGAGTTGGACATTGGCAACACCTTGGAGCAACCACAAATTAAAGCAAAAGACAAAGGGAAGGAGAAGATGGAGGAACCAAATCAAGTTGAAGAAAAGGAGGAAGCCGAAACTTCAAGAAGATATATACCGCCTCCACCATATGTGCCTCACATTACATTCCCCCAAAGATTGCATAAGCCAAAGGATGACAAGCAATATGGGATGTTTGTGAAACTCTTCAAGCACTTACATAAACATGTCATTTGCCGACACCATTGCCCGAATGTCGACATATGCAGAATCTCTCAACGAAATCACATCTAAAAAGAAGATGCTAGAAGAAAATGAAATCATAGCACTAACACAAGATACTTGTCAAAAGAGGTTGCAACAAGACCCATTAGAAGGATGCCTATTGGACAAGGACATGAAAGTTGGTGATGAGAATGAAGACCATGAGTTGCTAAGTACTTTGAATGCCAACATTACTCAACCACACTAAAAGGGTAGAATTATTGAACAGCTTGGTCATGGTAAAACACTTCCTCTCCCCTCTTGTAGGATCTAGATGGCACCAAGAGGGGGGGGGGGG
>LTAE01001079.1:0-19836 GCA_001647135.1 Pontederia paniculata | reverse complement strand
TCTGTGCCTTCCTCCTCCATATACACTTCCCCGTTATCGGTCAACCTCTCTTCTTCTTTGGTCGACCGTTTATGCTCTGCTTCTCCACTTCATGTGTTAATCCTCTAATACTGGTCGACCACTTATATCCTTAGGACGCCCACTGCACACATATGGTTCTTCATGTATAAATTACGTGTGCAGCGGACGTCCATTCCTTTAGCTCAGGTCGACCGTTGTACTGAACTTGAATATATCCTGTTACAGAAATCAACTCAAACAAGTTCATCAGTACAAAACATATTTTTCCCTAGATTCAACAGTACTTCAATTTAGATGATATCTTTTAAACCTTTTAGTTTCTCTTTCCCTAATCTTTGTTGTTGTGAATTAACTTTCAATGATTGCCATTTAAAATATTTTTCGTTCAAGATTTTGCAATGCATATCAACATATTAAATGGATGAAACAATTAATTAGATAAAATTATGGCTTTAGAGGTTGAAAATTTTGCTAAGAAATTAAATTGTTGGCATGCCTGTTAATATATGTGCTTTAGATGGTGATACATTTATTCTCTCTAATTTTTTGTGTAACTACATATTTTCTCTAAATAAGTAAAAAATAATTTACTGTAATTAATAATATGCATATAGTGAATAATTCATACGATAATTATTAATATTGTGATTAATCTTTTTTTTTTGTCAAATACCTATAGCGATCAACGTTAATAGTCTACGCAGTACACCTTTAGCGAACAGACCTCGTGGTCCCTAAAAGAATATTATTAAAAACCGAAGCATATTATTAGGGACCAAGATGTTGGTTGTCATTGTCATGTAGTTTGGTTGTCACAAGTATGTCAAATGGTTACATATTAATGTGACAAATAAAATGTACAATAAGCAAAAAAGTAGATGCACATTTGTAATAAAATTCAATATGATTTACATTTGTTGGTGATTACATTAGCAATTCATTCTATACTATGTGCATGTGCAAAGGAATAACCCTCTAAATACAGTTAGTAGGAAAAGGAAAGCTCATGCTTTCGGATTCTCAATAATTTTAATCATTTATGCATGGTGTAACTATATATATATATATATATAAGGCTAATGTACCCAAAAGTAAAAATAATATACATAAGCCTAGCAATATCAGATGCCTTCCATTATCAACAAGGACATAGAAGAGGCTGACTTCATTTGTTTGGTTGAGTATGACCCTTTGGTTGAGACGCAATTGACATGGCACGTAGTCTATCAGTGATCTCTGTAAAAGAAGGGCGCCCTGAAGGATCTGGCGACCAACATTCCTCCATCAACTTTCTCCACTCAGGATCACATTGTTCTGGAATATGCGGTCGAAGAGTGTTGTTCACAATTCCTCCTATATTAATTCACGTGGTTAGACATGTAATAATTAAGATGATGCAACAAAACCACAAGTATAAATTCTAGTTCCAACTCTTTTGAGCTACATATTTTCACCAGCAACATAGTCATGATCAGGTTACTAATAAAGTCATGGTAAATTTAGCTTGTGTATCCTTTTGTTCATGTTCAGTCACTTGTATGGAGATCAAGTCTTTAAATTAAAATACTTACCAATGTAAAAACAATAAAATAGGGGGAAAATGCAAACAAGAGAGAGTTATTTTGAGTTACGGAATAGTTAAATCTTATCAATATTGATGATATAATAGAAATTGTTTGTATCTAACACCTAAGTGAAAGCAGTTCTCAATAAGCACAAAAAATAATGTTGATAGATAAAAAAAATTCATAATTACCTATGATTTGGCCACAATGCATATTTGCGTAGGGTTCTTCTCCAGTTAGGATTTCCCACATAACTATTCCAAATGAGAAAACATCAACCTGTAATCATAAAAATGTATCTGTTAGTTGGTCAAATTGTAGGCGGAAGTACACCCATATCTTGGCAACATGTAAGCATATTTAAGATTTTAAACACAACTGTTCCATCGATTAATTCATTTTGCAGGATGGCAGGTATGGTTATCATCGCCTATTCCAAAAAGACCAAGTCATATGATATATATACATATATTTTATGTATGTATAATGAGCCACCTTTTCAGAAACCCTATTGCTGCTTCCATTCAATAGCTCTGGTGCCATCCATGGCAAAGTTCCCCGTACACCACCAGAGACGAGTGTGTTATGCTTAATTCTTGACAATCCAAAGTCTCCAACCTGAAAATGTAAATTCCCAAAGAATGATTAACTGATCACCAGGAGAGAGAGAGAGAGAGAGAGAGAGAGAGAGAGAGATGTTAGTAAATTATTATTGACTAATAGCTAAATTACCCACAACATAAACACACAGCATAATATGAAAAGAAAATAGAATTACCAACTTATTTTCACGTGCACAAATATGATAGAATAAATATCATCCACATTTAATATGAGATAAATTGTTTAGTTTTCAACTTGTGACTGTAAGGCCTAGATGTTAAAGAAGTAGAAGAAATAATATGATGAACAATTTTTTTATCGCATTTCAAGTCATCATCATGTTAAGATGATGAACATTTTTTTTTAGCTTTCAACCTGTATTTCGACCATCAAGTTATGCAAAAAACATAGATAAGTGATTAAAGAAAATTACCTTGCATATTGGTCTTTGGGAATCTCTTAAATTAACAAGTAAATTATCACATTTCAGGTCAAAATGAACAATGCGCTTGGAGTGCAAGTACTCCATCCCAAATGCGGCATCCATCGCAATTATCAGCCTTTTTCGACGGTCAAGTGCCCTGCAGATAGTATATATGTTTCTTCAATCACAGTAACCAAATTATCATGAAATAATGATGAATAAAGGAAGCATATATCTATATATATATATATATATATATACACATATATATATATGTATATATTCACACACATATATAGTTAGCTCACCTATCTTTCCACAACAGAACATGCCTCAGGGATCCATTAATCATGAATTCTGTTACCGTGGCCAATGTGCCATCAGAACCATCTGGAACCACCCCATAGAAAGCAACTACATTTGGATGGTGAAGCTTTGAAAGGATTTGTGCTTCCCTCCAGAAATCCTTAGTCTGTAACTACATATTATTAATTTATCCATGTGGAATATATTTTACTTGCATTATACATAGATGGAAGGAATCCAACTTCAAATTATACACTATGATTACTGAACTAAGAAATTGCAAAATGAAGGTTGATATGATATTTCTATGCAGATGTAAAGGTAAATTCAAAAGAGAAAAATATGCACTAGAAAATTCATTAAACCTAGAACATATGGCTATGTATGATTGAAGAACTACTTTTAGTCATCAAATCAAGAAGCCATTTACATAAACATGAATAAAAACAAAATTAACCTGTGCTGCAGAGTTAGAGAACCAAGAAATAGGTACAAGTGCACAATGATCAAGTTTGAAATTACCAGTCTTTCTTGTTCAGATAATCTCCCTGCAAAACAACTTTTCTTAATACGTTTAATAGCAACATCTGTTCCTCGCCACTTTCCATGATATACAGTTCCAAAAGTACCAGATCCAAGTTCACGTAGCTCTTCAAGGTCAGCATTTTTTATGATCTATCATTTGACATAAGTAAAATCAGTTCCATTTAAAAGTTTGATTTTTATTTTAAGGAGAAAATGATGAAGATTGCATGCTTTTTCACGAAGATGATTAAAGACTAGTAGTTGTAAAGTAAGAATACTCAATGGATCACAATTCTACTAAGAATAAATCAATAATCCTGTTACAGAAAAAAATCATTTGAGATTCCAGAGAAAAGAACTTGAGATTCATAAAAAAAGAACTATGCATGTATGAAGCATATAACACTTATGTTGAGAGTTTCGAAGATTTACCTGTAAACCATATATTCCAGCTTCCATTTCTGCTATTGCAGCATCACTTATAGATTCATCCTTCTCCTTTCCGTCAACTCTTACATCCTAGATAACCCAACATGCGACACAAATTCAATAAAATTAAAGTTAGACTGAGTAAAACTTAAGAAGATCATCTAATATAAAAGCAGTATGATATTTACATCATTTTCAGATAATGCAGCGAAGTTGGTGCCACCATCTTCACTAGGTGATAGGGTCCCTTCTATGTTCTCATGAAGTATATGAGGAATAATTGTTACAGAAACAGGGATATCTGAAGGGACACAATCAGTTACATCCTCAACTATAACAAGTGACCCTGATAGAATCACATCACTTGCAGTTTGTGACTGTTTTCCCTTTCGTTGTTCATTCAAAGGGTCAGTGTGCAATGCAACGTCTTTCATTAGAGTCTTCTCTGTCGCTACATTTATAAATAAAGGCCAGATAGGTGGTTCATCGGATAGCAAGTTTGGGTTCGTATGATCAGTCTCATCAATATTTACAAATGGCTTACAAGTTGTTGAACTTGAAGCTCCACTCACTCTTTTATTCTGTATATTTTCAGACATGATTCCAGATGTATCATAATAACCAGGGTTAGCAGATGATATGCCAACTAAATCAATTGAGATTCCTTCTACATGAGATTGTTTTTCCATATATTCAGGATGTCTCAATGGATCTGTATACTCTGAAGAAATCATTGGCCATGTAATAGGAGACGATGAGGATGGCATGTTGCGATATTCCAATGCAACATCATGTCCTAATGATTGAGATGGTACATTAGGTAGATCACTAGAGACTTCATAATCTTGAAGTAAAATAATATGTGGTGCAGGCTCATTGAGTTGGCTCCTAGGGAAGATCATTTTAAGAGTATCTGAATGATAATCTGGAGCAACAATAGATGTACGAACAGAACTTTCTATTTCCTTTAATTCCTGGGAAGGAATATGAGAATCAAATATACCACAAGGACTGTAACATGAACCAAGCAATTTATTACTATATGTGGCAGCCTCTAATTTTTTGTTCATATCCTTTTGATCTTGGGGTATAGGATCTTCTTTCTCATTTCTCATTGTTATTATATCATAGGAGATGCTTTGCTGCATATTAGAATTCCAGGAACCAGAATTGGGCTCAGCGTACCATTTGCTTTCTTTTTCATTAACATATTTAGAGATTTCATAACCATATTCACCAAAATTATCTTGCTTTCCCGAAATAGAGAATTGTTCAACTTGTGAACCAACAGGCATCACCCATTCTGATATAAAGGGTAGATTTAAGTGATCAGAATCATCAACTCTTTGCAAAGACTTTGCTCCTTCTTGAATGTTTCTTTTAAATGAATGTTCAGAATATGGTTGTTTTGCGAATTCAAAGCATGATACTTCAGTCATGTCAGCTGCATTCCTTTCAAACTGATCTTGAAGCATTGAATCAGAGTATGCATGAGGGATAGGTGGAGCATGAGCAAATGAATCATTAGAAGTAGTCATCTTACTAAATGGATCCTCTGATTGTCTTGGACATGCTTCAGAATGAAATCTTTGCTTTGGTGAAGATATTTCATAGTAACCTGGGTTCAAATCATTTATATTAGGACCAACTGTTTCTTCAACTAAATTTCCAATTTGCAAGTGACTTTGAAATGGTAAAGCTCCCATATAAAGATTTGGCTGCTCAAGATCATGATTTAAGTTAGTATGAAGCTTTGGAGAAGTTCCACTTGGACAGTGTCCAACACCGAGGTTGCAATACTTCTCTGGCTGGTCCTCGTATATCAGCTGATCTTCATTTGACTGCTTTCGACCATGCCTCGAATCACTCTTCTGAATTGGTTTTGGCGAGAAAGGAGGTGAATGTATAATCGGGGTGTTTAGTCCAGATTGATTGTTACCAAAAAAATGGTGATATGGTCGAGGGATGAACAATCCGGTACGATTAGGATCCTTGGTTTTATCAACAAAATCTGATTGAAGAAAAGGAGAATCTTTCTGAAAGTTTGGAGAATTGTCATTGGCATACCCTGTTGGGCCTGATATGTTGTTACTGCTAGAACTTTTTCTGGGATTGGGCTCTATCATGTTATTCACAGCGACAACATAATGATACTCTGAGTTATTCTGCAAACTTCTAGAATCTAAAGAATTATTATCAGACTCATTAAGAGATATCAAGAATATTCGGATCCTCTGTGATCCATCAGCCTTTTCAAGCCCATAATACTCTTCCAACATATTCTGAAGATCCTCATCTGAAGCTACAGATATTAGAGCATCTAAGTCTTCTCCAGGAAGCTGGTACTTGATGGTGTGAGGCTGATTACAGAGACTAAAGGTTCTATGAATGAGTTCTTTCAATGAAAAATTATTCGTGAAGTTAATAATCCGCGTCTCACCACCAACATACCTCAATTTTCCATCACCGGGCCTTGGCAATATTGTTCCACCAAAGCTGCACACGAATTTTACCTTGCTAGACCTAGGGCTTTCTATGATATCAGATCCCTGACGCCGATGATGATAGACTTGGATAGGTTCAAAGTAAGCAGAGGAATCAAAATACCCATCTGAATAGTTGTCAAATGCTCTATGCTCATCATCATTGGAAATCCCTCCTATTTGATCATAATAACCTGCAGTCTTTGAATCCACTCTATTTCCTTTTGTGTAGCTAGAGTTTGAAACATCAGAATGACCAACACCCAAGTCCAATCTTCTAAGATCTGTAATGCCCATTGTATCCTCATATC
The DNA here is from genome assembly GCA_001647135.1 of Pontederia paniculata. NCBI lineage: Eukaryota > Viridiplantae > Streptophyta > Magnoliopsida > Commelinales > Pontederiaceae > Pontederia > Pontederia paniculata. Next base: position 13,169 of record LTAE01001079.1, on the reverse strand, counting down.
CTGTTTGGAAATCGGGAACATTGTGGATTCCAACTCTTTTGGCATGATCATAGTCGATTCCGGTTCTTGAAGATGTTCCTCGTGGAGTCGCTCGATCTTGAAGGAAATCCATAGAGAACTCCTCACCTGTCTGCACAGAGTAGTTGCTCAAACGCCGACCTAGAGGAGGTACCTCAACTGATGCTAGTTGGTCATAAGGTTGCAGAAACATTCGACCGGAAGGACTAGCCATTTCACCATTCTCCATCCTCAGATTGAAAATCAGTGTCATCTAGCCTTTTTTTGGCAAAGGAAAGGCTACCAAAATACAAAGAACTCATCTCATCAATCCCATTTTTTGTATAGATAAAAAAGAGGTTACCATTAATCATCTCATATTATTTTTTAACTGTACAATGTTGTTCTGACGCATCCCCTTTGTCTCCGGCCAAATAACAACCGAGATGATTTCCATTCCAGCTGCAGCCAAAGCACAAATTTTACCTTCAACAAATGCAAAGAATCAAGACACCAGAAATTAAATTCTCCAATTGGAACAAACACCTTCACCAGTTGTGACGCCTCCAATAAAAAATAAATAAATAAATAAATAAAGTGATCAAATAGCAATCTAATTGACAGGTATTCCAGCATTACTGCATTGATTAAGTTATAGGAAATCATTGTTTGTGTGAAGGGAGAAATGAAGATAACCAACCAAATTGAGCAAACAACATACAATGCCAAAGATGTAATCTTTAATCTTAAACAAAAAAAATGTGAACTTTGAAAAGGGACAAGACAAGGTTCGGTTCGTACATAGATAGAGAGAAAGAAAAAGAAAACAGAGTTTAAAGTTTTTTTTTTTTATAAAAATTTTCTGAGGAAACATGAAAAAACATTCTGAAGCATTTATTACCTGCAACACTTTGTCAGCAGATTGGCAGAGGAATCTGAGCAGACTCAACAGAAACAAGGCTGAAACCGTGAGATCATTTGGATCAAAATTTGGGTTAATTTTATTGGAGTAATATTGAGAGGGGGAGAGGAGCAGGAGGTCCGAAGGTTAAGGCAGGGAGAGAAGGAAATCAAATAACAATGACAAGGAAGGACATGCGTGAGAAGAATGCGGAATCCATAAATTAATTAAGGAGCAGGACTACATTACTTGGAAAGAACATTTTACTATAAAAAGTACATATACTAGTAAATCATAATAATTTTCTTGTTATTTAAAAATATAAGGAGTATTATTACTGATTAAATCTTGTTTTTTTTCTTTTTGAAAAAAAAATATCTTAGAACTACATATCAGTGTGCGTTAGTCAGAATAAAAAGTTTATACTCTCACGTCACAGAAAAAAAAAGTTGAAATGGACCGTGTCCGAGCTTATGGAATAAAAAGTCCTAGGTTTATTATAACTAGGAGATCAAATTTGACATGGTTCTAAATTTTATCTGAAGCCCATAGACTATCCTATGTAAATCTCAAGCCATGAAAATAATTCGATAAGGAATCCGTATTTTTCTTCCTAACATAGTCTCTCTAGCTCTCCTTTCTTCCCTCTTCTCTCTCTAGGCCATAAGTCAAGGCAAACTTCTTCGTTCTTCCTTTCCCTTTGGCCTCACACTGGGACATGAATAGAAGAATCAACGGAGGGGCACAACATTGTGGAGGAACCTAAAGAAGAGTAAGGATCGTCAAAAAGGTACATAGGGGACCCTTAGAATTTATAGATCTAATATGCTTTATCAATCTATTTTTATTGATTTTCTTATTTTATGGACTTAAAATGATTAAAGATAGGTTTTGCCTAGATTTAAACAATTAGGGTCAATCTTGATAGGTTCGATGATGCTTATGGATTAAAAGTTGATAGCAAACCTTCTTCCAAAGTTTTATAATTTTGTGGACACCAATATTAACTTTAAAGTCATGACGGCGAGAGTAATAGCCGCCGAACTTGCAAACCGACATGGATCATTGCCCTAGACGAGGGCCATGTTGATTAACCAGAAAGAACCACATAAAGACCTCAACACGGGTTGTGCCACTTTTGTGCATAGATCGTGTCCAAATGGTTTCATCAATGATAACTTGACGTGGGTCATATTGTACCTGGACGTGGATCGTGTCAGCCAGATGTCTCTGAACAAACTCAACATAGGTCATTTTCCATGAAATTGCAATGGTGTTAAGCATAGGGGCATGATTGAAACATGGACCATGTTGAGAGTTTAAATTGGAATTATGTTATAAATTTATTATTGACGATGACTAATCACTTGAATAGAAACACATTTATGTGGTATAGTTTAAAAAAACAGCAAGAAATCTTTTGAATGAGCGGATTGGCACCGACAAAATAGTCTTTGTTGGAACAAAAGGAGAATAGTGTTCAACAGGGAAATCACAATAGCCAACACTTTATGAAAATAACCTGTGTCATACATGTCGTGGACCATGTTGCATTGATTGTATGTGTGTTTTTTGTATGGTTATTAGAAAAAAAGTTTTAAAAGACAATTAAAGTTAAAAGCAAAGATAAGAAGATCAATTAATTTCATGTGCACTAATTGTCAAAGGGAGAAAAGAACGAAAGCTAAAGGTAGGAACATGGGATGTGCAGAAGACAACATAGTGAAATCCTGAGGCGGTGAAGACAAAATACTCGACCACTATTCTTGTTGTACATGCCTCTCCATCATGTGCAATGAATTTAATAATTCCACCAAAAGAGATTTTTTCTCACAAAAAGAGAGACATTATGGTGTGTACAATCATTGACGAAGATATATGAAAATTCCATGACGTTCCTTAAAAGATGAAAATATCTTCACAAGATAAAATGACTTCTTTAAAAGATAACTTCTTAGAAAGAAAGGAAGTAAAAAAAATAATGAAAGAAGAAAAAAGTTAAAGAAGAAAGATGAAAACAAAGAAGAAATGTTATCAAGCAAAAGAATGATAAAAAAATTAAAGAATGAAATGCTGGAAGAAAAGTAAAGCAAGCCAATGTGATTGAATGTTTATACTGTGATACATTTATTTATGTTTTTGCTATACTTCTTTATGATTTCTCAAGGATACGTAAAATTATATATATATTTATATATATATATATAAAATGGAGGTGTTGTCTACTTAAGTAAGTAACACGTACTACTTATCATGTCCATTGCAAGATGTTAGATTTACGATGGATATAAAATCTTCTTTTTCTTAAGTAATTTTTTATAAGTTGTTAGATCTATTGTATATTTAACATCCTACAATTCATAATATAAATAGTAGAGTGTTACATAGTTAAGTAGGTAATATCTCCTTGAACTATATATATATATTGATATCTGACATACTTATTTTATCTATTTTATTCTATGGACCATTACATAATGGGTCGTTAGCTCATAGAAGGTCGAGCTCACACTTGTGACACCCAAACTCTCGATAATTTATGAGGCACCTCAAGGTGCTACCGTAAAATGATATTCAAATCTATATAAGATGGCATTTGCTAAAGCATTAACATAATAACATCAAAGAAATTTTAAATCTAGATTTCAAAAGTGTCTCAAGAAAAGATTCTCAAGTTCTTATCAAGTAAATAGTGCTTGAGTAATACACTCTGTATCTTGAAGTTAACAAGTAATATGTTGACACAATCAATGGTCTTAATGGGTTGATGCAATCAATGGCCTTAACGGATTGGCCTATCAATTTGAAGACAACTAATGAGGATCACAATCTCACACACAAGGTAGTCTTTATAGATTTAGTCATATATATAGATGAATGCATCATCCTCATAGTAAAATCATAACAACTCATCATCAAATAAACTATAAATTTTCATATTTTTTCTTCGAAATATTACATCAGCAACAACAAGTCAAAATGCATAAACTATAAACTTTCACAATTTTTCTTCGAAATATTACATCAACAACAAGTCAAAAGGCATGCATCACAATTGTAACATAATATTGCTCATCACATAAAAATAAGTGCAATCACACATACACATGCTTTATATTAAAGAGGCAGAAAATAAGTTCCACGTCATCGAAAAAATTATGTAATCACTTAAAAGAATAATATAATAAAGGTTATTTAAGAAAATTCACTCACCCCAAATTCGCAAAATCTTAGTTAATCTCTTGACAAAATCCAACTGTAAACACGCAAATCCTATATATTTAATATATATCCTTCCAGGAATCTATTACATATAATATCATAATAAAAAAATTTCTTATTTCAGGTTACATACATACTCTCGCGTAAAGAACTCTTACCATCAAAATTATCGATCTAATTGTGTATATCTATTGGAAACTTATGAACAAATTTATATTCATAGACATGCCTAAACATATTTCCTTTGTATGATAAAGTAAAAAGTTTTATTTAAATTTTAACTCCTTCCCAAAGTCATACTTTGATAAATTTCTTATAATTAACAGAATTATAGTTTTTTTTCATCACCCACTCCAAGCATTTAAACAAAATTTTATTTTCCTAATTTTTCATGGCAAGTTAAAAATCAACATGACTTATAACAAAATAAATAAAAAAATATATTATCTAGGATTCCTAATTTAAACTTTTTTTTCTTAAATCCTAGTTTAAGTTATAAATAAATTCTGAAAATAAAATTGTGTTGTCATAACTGTACGCATGCATTTAATTTTCCATATCATCTTTTTATTCATAAACAATACTTAACAAAATACAATTTTTGCATCTTGCAACGACCTATTAATTTTAAGCCATGCATACATCCAGTTGTAAGTTTTTAGAACTTTGCAAGATACTACCTAATTTTATACTAATACCATAATTTACAAAGTTTAATTCTACATTCCTCTGGATGGTAATTAATTAATTTTTTTCTTATAATAATCAGAATTTATTTGCCATAATTTAATTAATAAAATTACAACTTATCATATGATTAACCATATTTATATCGAAACACTTTATTTTACCTATTTTTTATACCAAAATCAGAATTATTTACATCTATATGCTACCAATTAGCATACATCTACATCCATTTAATTAACATTGACTCTCAACCAAGTTATTAATTATCATATATTAATTTAATTAGTTATCAAGCAAACTGATAATTCTCTTGTAAATCATAGTTAAAATTAACATAAAATTTAAGTTCTTGATTGCGACAACAAAAAATATGGAGAAACTGACAAGGAATCAATCCCAAATTGAAGATTTCATTAGATGATTCTTGGTTTCATTTAGTATCAACTATGGCCACAAAAATTTCAGTATCGATGATAATAAAAGAAAAAAGAATGCAAAATAAAAGACTGAATTGAGCAAGAACCTATTTAAACGGAAGAATGTGCATTATACCATTATAATGTCATTGAGGTTCTTGCAATTGAATAATTATTGATATTGTAAAGAAAAAAGTAAAGGTAAAGGAAATGGGTTCTATTGATTATGATTTTTCTACGTCATATCTACCTATGATTTTTTTTCTATCATTTATTTTCTTTACATATTGAGCTTCATCGCTCATGGGAGAATTGTTTCCTTGCTTTTGATCCTATAGGCAATGAGAACGTCGATAGATTATGTCACTCGTGATGTGATGTGAGAAATCAATCACAAAAAATTTAGCAAGTGTACTAGTCACACAATTAATAGAGAGATGAGAGAGTATCGAACCCCACGAGGATTGATGAGTTTTAATTCCTAAACCTTATCTATTAACTTAAAAATATTAAGTTCAATTGATCTCATATTAGCAGAAAAAGGAAAGAAGATAAAAAGAAAAAATATCATTCTAAAGATTTATCAAATTGATGAGTTAGTTATGGTTAAGACTTATCTCCCCACCATGATTTCTTGGAATTAACAATTAAATTAAATTTGTAATTCTTATGGTGGAAGAGTTGTGCTAAAATTATAGGACTCTGAACCAAATGACTTAACTACCTTAATCTAAGATTAACCTAAGAAATTTTGAACCACATAAATCCCTAGTTAAATTAAATTAAGATTAACCTAAGAAATAGTGAAACCCTAAATTGTCAAAACCTCAAACCAAGTGATTTGACAACCAACAGTTCAAATATTCTAAACTAGATAAATGCGAATAGACTTGCACAAAAAAAATCAAAACTCACGAGAAAATAGAGAGAAAATGGTCAGCGTCTAATCAGACACGACCTACATTCAGAGAAGCAAGCTCGGCTCGACGGAAAATTGTAGAGAAAATGGTTCGTGTTGGATCAGGACATGACCCATGTTATGAGACAATTATACGGTTTAACCCACTCAGTGGCAAAAGATGGCCCGTGTCTGATAAGGACACAACCCATTTTCTGGCCGCTGAAAGAAAATTTCAGTTTATATATTCAAGAAAATCCGTAAATCAATTCAATTGCAGAGAAATTACGTTAACAATATCTCTCGATTAAATCTAATGAAAAGACTATTAAAAATGAACAATCCAAAATATAATATACAAATTCACAGATTTGCAGAGAATAAAAATAATCCAAAACACAGGGGGATTCAATCAATTCTTCCCTTAAACAGAATTATTTCTAGCCTAAACATAAAACAATAGATCTTGGCAGAGCTTCATTGTCTCTTGAACTTCAGGATGAACCCTAGGCTTTCTCCTTCTTGGATGGCTTGACAACACTTCAGAGAAAAATATTAGGAGATGGGTCGTCCTTTGGTTGCTACATAAGGGTCTTATTTATTGGAGAAATCTAAGGAGATGCCCTACATCGGACAGTTGAGACGACTCCTTGATCGTCCAGTACTTGATTTGAGCCTTTAGTGAGAGAACACGACCCGCGTCTTCAAGCAACATGGTCCGCGTTTGTTTTTTTATTGAGTTTGAGTCAAAAATGATTTCGGACATGGTTCATTTTGGTTTTAGATGATGACACGTGGCAGCATCCCATTGACAATCAAATTCGTTTTGGTCTAACATGATTTTGAACACGGACAACTTTGATCACGGGCAGAACATGACCCATTTTATATTTTCACATGGTCCATTTTCAGTTCATAAAATATGGATTCATAAATTTCCATTCAACATGGCCCATTTTCGGATTTGAACAACCAGCATTGTGTGGTGCTCTTCAAATTCGACTTCCAGACCTATTTCGATCTATTCTTTTGCCATAAAATTGACAGTATTGAACTGAAAGTTCACCACATAACACAATTCGGTAGTTTCTAACTCGTAAATGAAAAATAATCAAAACTATAAGAAATGGTGCATCAATTTATGCCATAAGGGAATATGATCTAAATATATGCATGCAACATATATATTTTTGCTCGCATCAAGCGTCCACAAGCTTAAACATTTGCTTGTGCTCAAGCAAAAACTTAAGACAAAGGTCAAGAACCATAAAGGATTCGTCATGGCTTCCATCCCACCAACCAATACTTTTCTTCTACTTTTCTTTTACACAACCTCATCAAAATATCTATCATCTATCCAAAAGATCCCAGTCTTGCATAAGTTCTTAAATCAGACATATTTAAGCAATTCTAAATCAACTTCATAAAAGATAATATTCGGTCAAATCATATAATATAATTAATGTTAAACACAAGTAATATTTACTTTTTGAAATTTATTTCTTCATATGAGTTATAGTCTTCAAATAAGGTTTCGTAGGGAGTTCGTGTAGCAGACTTTTGATTGATGACTCCCAGACCAAATGGTCTTAGGGAACAGGTGCTGAGGCACCCTTGAGCTTACTTGCCCGAACAATCTCTAATTCTAAATTGAAGATTTTAAACTAAGTTGTAAATTGAATACTTGTGTGCTTCTCTATGTTTCTCAAGGTGGTCCACGAGCAGTCTTTCAATCGGTGGGTCACAAGCCAATTGGCCTTAGGTCACTAGTCAAGAATTTCCTACGAATCTAATTACCCGAACATACCAAGGTTCTAGATAACACATTTGTACCTCTTCAACAACTAAATATAGTCATAAGTTTCATAATTCTACTTAGCAACTTTTCTACTTATCAAGACCTGTACTAAGGTAATACTCGATAAAAAGAACATTAATTGAATTTCATAGATTGACAAGATGCCTTAGAGTTAGTACTTGAAGTTAATCAAGGGTTAGCAAGTTAGTTAATTTGACATGAGATATGTAATTTTTTTTGAATTTTTTAAAAAAGCAGTACATAATGAAACATAAGCAAACATGCAAACTAATGCAGATAAACAAAATGCATGATTAATGCAATGTTCCCAATATTTAAATCAAACATTGTCCTTGTTGTTGAAAAGCTTTGAGAGACAACAAAATATGATAACAAACAATGTAGGATCAATAAAGAGAAAAAGAAGAAAGGAAAAATAAACAACCCAAATGATCATTGTGGCGGCAGCAGTGGTTCTAGACTGAATCCATGGTGTCCCAAATTCTAGTGATAGTCGTGTTGCCGTTACATCATCATCTCCAATCAGTCTAGGCGGCGTTGATCATCCTCCATATAATGCTCCATCTGATCTAGGCAACTCATGGTAGCTTGGTGGTGGTTCACTTGTTCAGCCCGCATAACTTCCAGGGTGCTTTGTAGGACAACAAAATCGAAGGCACCAGATGTAGAATAGTCGATGTGAGGCTCAAAGGCGACATAGCGTGGTGACTCGGGCTGCTCTGTAGGATGCGATGTTGGGGTGGTCTCTTCTAGCATTTGGTACTCGGTGTCTGATGGTCCCTCCTCCATAGGCTATGTAGGTGGCGTTGGCTCCTCGGGCATGACATATTTGAAGAACTAGAAGTGACGTTCAGTGACGGTCGTGATTTGTAGATCAAGGGCCGTGATGATTTCATCACGGTCCATGACATATTTGAAGAGCCAGAAGTGTCATTCAGTCACGATCGCGATTTGTAGATCAAGGGTCGTGATATTTTTGGAGACCAATGACTATCACTCGGTCACAGCCATGTGATGCGTAAAATCCAGCAGTCCAAAAGAAAAGCCAGCAAGTATACTGATCGTGCACAAGTAATATAGAAGATGAGAAGGGATATCATTCCCACGAGGATTGTTGTGAATTATCTTAATCAATTCTAAGGTGATTTGAGAGAATCAATTTAATGAATGTTTATTAAATGTTCAAAACATAAAATAAAGAGAACAATTAGAAAAAGAATAGATATGATAGTTGACTAGGTGAATTCAAGATATGGAGAATGCATGAGTTTGTTCACCATTAAATTGATTGGATTCAGTTAAGCACATGTTATTCCTAATGATGAACAAGGTATGCTAAAGTTGTGATCCCCTCAACAGATGCAATCACCTATCTTAATCTCAGAATTAATAAGGATGTTCAAACGAATCCACCTCATATAAATCCTCAATTAAGATGCAATATTGTGCTGCAAACCTAAGCTATTGATTGCTTAAACAAGATCCACCAATAGGCCATGCAACCAAAATCTTAAACAAGTATTCAAACTGTGATATGCAATGGTAAGACATATTTCTAGATCAATCCTTCCTATAAATCAGACCTTAAACTCTTCTACACTAATCAATCAATAAAAGTTATTCAAGATCTTCTCAGAGGAAAAACAACATTAAAAACACATCGCACGTTAAAAAAGAAATAGTTTATAAGATCATCCAATCAACATTAGGGTTCACAAACTCCCTAAAACGAACTACTCACTAATAAAACCGTTCATAACTAAACAACATAAGAAGTTAATCTCAGAAAATAAAGAATTATAGATAATACTAAGGACGAAGTCGAACAGCCTTCCAGCGAATGCATCGTTCTTTCCTCCAATCCAGCAGCCTCTAGCCTTCGTCTTCTCTTCTCCAAGGGTTGAATTAATTCCAGCTAGTCGTCCTCTCAATATTCTGAAAATATCCTTTTATACTCTACTCCAAAACTAGGATTCGCCATAACCTTCAGATCCAATCATGTTTTCTCCAATAACGGTCATGAAAAAATCCTATACAAGTCTCTTATAACTCTTAAAAATGTCTCTTAATCAATCCTCAAAGGGTTCATATCAATTACACTTCTTTCTGGCTGTCGAATCTCGTGATAAACTCTGAAATCGTAATCCCGTAGTTTTGTAACGGCCCGTGAAGAAACATAACGGCCCGTAAGTTAACCATTTCCAATTAATATTCATACCTCACTGCCCGTAATGGTTCTTCACGGCCTGTAAGTTGTGATCAGATCGGGCAGCTTCGAGATGTCACAATTGGCTTACGCCCTGTAACAAGTAGTCACAACCCGTAACAGATAAATCTCTGCTCTGTTGCCCTCTGGAACGGTCATGATCATGCATGACGGCTCGTGACATGGCAATTGCTGATATTTTGGACAATTTCACGGCACGTAACTCCTCATAACGACCCTTAACGATCTGAATGATCTGTGCTGGAGCGCTTGTGAAGGTCGTAATATCGATGTTGTGGTCGTGACCTTCATCATCACGCCCCGTAATGACATATCACGACCCGTAACAAATTGAATTGGAATGTTGCTTCGCTCTGTCGAGGTCGTAACATTGAGTTGCGGCTCGTGACATTGGACTGATTTCACCTCTGATCTCATCACGTCCCGTAACTCATGCGGAGATTGCTTCATGGGGCCATTTCGTCCACTTACGGCTCGTGATAAATCATCACGGCCTGTAACAGCTTCGTTGTAGCCGATGACCGCTTCGTCAGATGTCGTGATATGCAGTGGCGCCTCGTGAGGTGTCACGTCACGGCCCATAACTACTGGTAACAACCCGTAACTTCTGGAATGAACTTCGCCTTCTCCGCTGGATAGATTGTGATGGCTCTTAGCGACCCGTGACATATGAAACTATCCTTTTATGCCTTCATCACGGCCCGCAATGTGGTATCACGGCCCGTGATATATCTGAAATTTGATTCTCGTTGATTCTAGCCCTTGAGCCTCTCCTGAGCTGATTCCCTGCAAAATTAACATCAACAAGAGTAGAACCATGACTCAAAATAATATGAACAAATAAAGAATAAAATAGATGCATGCGATGCCAAAATGACTCAAAGTTATGCCTAATGCAGGTCTTAAAATATGTTATAAAATGCATCAATCAAATACCCCCAAGCTTGAATGTTTGCTTGTCCTCAAATAATGCTCAAAACAAAACTCAGTATATAAGGGGAATAAATCATTGCTTCCACCCTGCAGAGTAGCTACTTTTCGCATGTCCTCATTTATGCACTATCACTAGCATCCTTCCACTTTCCAACAATCCTTGCCTAATAGATTTATGATGCTTAAACAATTTTAAACTCCCTCAAGTTCAGCCCTAACATGTCTTAGTGATTAGCATATCAAATAAGAACTTCAATATTGAATACATAGGTGTATACTGAGCTTAAATAAATTTCTCTCCTCATGTGGATTCTAGCTTTAAGACAAGATTGCACTAGGAGGTCCCTATAGCGGGCTTTCGACTAATGACTTCCAGACCAGATGGCCTTAAGGCAACAGGTGTTGAAATACCCCTCGAGTTTACTTGCCCGAACTCTCCCAGGTTCTGAATTAAAGTTCGAATCACAGCAGTTACTTGTTTGTTAGTGCGCTTCTCCATATTGCCCAAAGGTTCCATGTAGTGGGCTTTCAATCGGTGGATCCCAGACCAGATAGCCTTAGGTCATCAGGCATGAACCCCTACTGATCTACTAACCCAAAGCCTTCAAACACATGTTACAAACTCCTCAACTACTTAAGCATATAATTTTTCCTTTTTTTTCAAAATTTTCAGCATCTAATCTTGCCTTTTCTTGCAGCAATAAGCTCAACATGCCATTATGCCTTCAATAAAGAAGTAATTATTCTCAAACTAAACACCAGACAACAGAGCATAAACAAGAATTGGTCGTCTAAGTAACTGAAAATCTATTTGGCATCAACCCACAATCCTTTTTCCCAATGTTTAGATGATAGGTGATAAATCAAGACATCTCACTTTCGCTATCTAACAGGTTGTCTTTGAACATTACTCTAAAAAAAATCAAACTTTAAAGCCTGTGAAAATATTGATGATGATATTTTATGGATTTTCAATATATTTATTTATTTTTTTCAAAAAGATTAATCATGTGATGCAATGCATGAGAATGCACTCCCCCAAGCTTAAACCTAACACTGTAACTCAGTGTTTAGGTCCAACCGAAGGGGAGGTGATAATGCATGAAAATGACAAGCTAAAAAGGTGAGATATGACCTGGGTTACTCTCGTGGTGGATGTAGTAGGAACAACAACTCAATCATATAAATCTGTAGTGTTCGACGAGAAGAGGAACATGTAAATGGTTAGTTGATACAACATATAGAGCATCTGCTAGGGTGGTCGAGAAGCGTGTAAAATGTTGTGCTCAGTTACATCACGGCCCGTTACTATTTGTAACGGCCCGTAACAAATGCAAAAGTCGGCTTTTAGGTTTCACGGGTCGTGATACGGGGTTACGGCCCATGATGCGATTAAATGGTTCAGTAGCCGCCGTAAGGAGTTTACGGGTGAGGCTCAGATGCGATGTTGGGTTTTCTAGGCACGACCCGTGATATGTGGTCATGGTCCGTTATGACATATCACGACGCAAGGAAACAGTCATAATGAAATCTCACGGGCCGTGGGTCGGGAACTTTCGGACTTTGGACATCAGACCTGGATGAATTATGGCCTGTAATAGGATATGTTCAAGTTCAGAGTTGATAGGTCGACCTTAGTTGAAGGAATGGACGACCTGTGCACACGAAAGATATATCAGAAGAACTACATGTGTGCAGTGGTCGTCCTAAGCATATGAAGCGTTCGACCAACATTAAAGGAGGAATACATATATGGAGGCGAGGAATAGGATGACCGGTCGACAAGATATGAAGGAAGGACGTCCAGAGTAAAAGACTTAACTGGAGAGGTCGCCCGATGATGAGAAATGGACGACCGAAGGCAACACCCCTACAATCAAAGGTTGGAGAATGGGCGGTCCAAGGAGAAGTGGACCCCCGTTGAAGACTTAGCGGAAGAAGGAGTCTTGGCTAAGCAGAGAAGAGGTCGGCCGAGGTTGAATTACGGACGACCAGTGGACTACCAAGGCTGAGAGTGGACGTCCAGAGGGCTCACGGTGGAGACAGTGGACGACCAAAACAGAAGG
>LTAE01001078.1:41778-62933 GCA_001647135.1 Pontederia paniculata | reverse complement strand
AATGAAGATAATGTTAATATGAGAAAACTTAATATTGTTTCTAAATTTATTTTATATGTTATAAATGTTTTATAGATACTATAGATAATGTAACAAAAAGACAAATATATAATAGTTTTGCTTTTTTAATCCCACATTTAAAATTTAATGATATAAAAAAGAGAAGAATGATTATAAAAAAAAGAATGTCTTAGGTTCATGCCAAATGGCATGCTTAATATATTTTAAATTTATATATTTAAATAAAATAAAAATTAATGAGAAGAGTGATGATAAAAAAAGAATGTTTTTCAATGTTTAAAATAAGGTTCATGCCAAATGACATGCTCAATATATTATAAATTTATTTATTTTAAAAAAAACTAAATTTAATATAATTAAAAAATCTAATAACAATTTTATATCATTTAATGCTAAATATATAATTTGAGAACTCTAAAAATTAGTTATTCAACAATATTTATTTATTTTTTATTTTAAATATTTGTGTTGATACCAATGTTGTCAAAACCGGACCGGACATCGACCGGGAAGAACATCCGGATGAGGTTTAATCGGTCAAACCGATTAAACCGGACGATCGAATCAGATACTATTAAAAAATATTAAATTAAAATAGAATTTATAATTTACATAAAGAATCATACATAAATAATTAAATACGAAAAAAAATTATTTTCAAAAGTTATGGTCAGTTAACATTTTATTTGATACAAAAAATATTAATAAAAATATATTTCAATAATTATTTATTTAAATATAATATCAACAAAAACAATTCTATTATAATTAAAAAGAAAAAGAAAAAAATAAATACTGATTTAAAAAACTTTGAACTATAACTTCTTTTCACGGCCGAGTTGTCCCAAAGCCCACTTCCCTCTCAACCCAATTTATTTGAACCGGTCGATTCATTAAAATGATCGGTTCAAGCGGTTCAATAACTTTTTTTTATTTATGACCGATTTTTACCAGCCCAACTTGTCCGATTTTTTCATTGAACCAAGACCGGATTAGGCCCCGGTCGACGATCGAATCGGCCGGTCCGATCCGTTTCTAATAACATGGGTTGATACTTTTAAATATGGATCCATGAAATATGTATTTTCAATTATTAAACTACTCATTTTAAGAGATGGAGAGAGTGAAATTTTGAGAGAGTGCTATTATAAATAATAGGTTTGAATATAAAGTTAATAAGAGAAATTTTAACTTTTTAAAAATTATTTTATATATTAAAAATATTATTTACATAATGTAACATTAAATAAAATAAACAATATTTTATGTTTTTTTAATTTCATATTTCAAATTAATAGTATAAAAAAGAGAAGAATGATTATAAAAAAATGTCTTTCAATGTTTAAAATATTATTCATGCCAAATGATATGATCATCATATTTCAAATTTATTTACACGGATTTTATAAAAATAATGTCTTTCAATGTTTAAAACAAGGCTCATGCCAAATGTCATGCTCAATATATTTTTAAATTATTTATTTAATAAATATATAACATTTAATACAATTACAAAATTGAATAATAAAAAAGTATATCATTTTATGTTAAATATATAATTTGAGATATCTAAATTTTAGTTAGTCAACAATACGTAGTTTGTTTTATTATTTTAAATATTCTATGTCGATACTTATAAATATATGGAGTTTTGGATGTTCAACTTCAATTATCATACTATGCTCTTTTTTTATAAAAAATAGAGAGAATAAATCTAGAGCATTGTTATAAATAATAGATTTTTAAATTTATTTTCAACAAAAAAATATCTGAAGTTTATAAAGAAAAAAAAGATAAATTAGAAAAATAAAAACCAAATAAATATTTAAAATACTAATTCAAATAAATTAAGAAAATGGAAAATAAAATTGATAGATGAACTAAAACAAACAATTATATTTTTATAAAAGTATCTGATAGGTATTCTAAGAAAATAGTTCATTGGAATTGATTTTCTTCCTATAAGAGAAAATAAATAAAATATATAACAATCATTTAAAAGAGTCCTAATCCAACTGATTTAAGAAAAATAAAATTGAAAAAAAATGTTATATAGGATAATAAATAAAATAAAATAAAATAATTTACAAAGACTCCTAAGTTCAATGAAATTAGTAAAATTGAAAAAGTTAAGAAGATAATAATTTATATTTTATATTTAAAATTATTTTATATGTATATATTATATGCACTGTAATGTAACACTAAGATAAAAAAGCACATTTTTACCTTTTTTAGTCCCACATTTGAAATTATTCATATAACGAAAAAAATTATTATAATGAATAATATATTTTAAACTTTTATCTTTTTATATAACTAATAAATTTAATAACAAAATAGCATATTATTTTATAAAATATATAATTTGTTATCTCTAAAAAATAATTAGTGAATACTATTTACTTTATTTTATTATTTTAAATATGTTAGTGAACCAAATTTAATATTTATAAATATGGAAAGAAAATAAAGACATTAGGAAGACAAACACTAAATAAATAGTTTAAAAGAGTATAAATAAATTAAGAAAATTTGGCAAACAAAATTGATAGATTAATTGAAGCATTTTTCTTTATGAATTTTTTGATAGACATTTTAAAATTGTTAGTTTATTAATATTTTGGAATTGATGTTTCCTATAAGAATAAATAAATAAATGATATAACAATCATTTTAAAAAAGTTCCTGTCTCAAGTGATTTTAAAAAATAAAATAAAATTTTCAGGAATATATATATACATACATACATATATGGACAATGATATGATAATTTTTTAATGGAGTCTTATCTCAACTAAATTAAGAAAATATGATAATGAAATTAATAGAAAAATTAATTCACATAATTAATAGTTTAAATATTTACTAGATACTTTTAAAAGTTCTAATATGTTATTATTTATACAAGATCTAAAGATATTTTGCATTGTAAAATAAAATAAGATTAACTGAAAAATTGACTAGATTAAGAAGCCTTAATTCATCTAAATAAATTTACATAAATATAAATTCAATATTCAAGTCTTATTTGTTTCATTTGTTTTTTTCTAAGCATCAAGTTATATAATTTATATATTCAAATAGTTTGAAATATTAACAACTAAAAAAATCAGTTAAAATATTTATTATGAAGGCAATGTGTGTGTAAGATATATTTAAACAGTATTTTGTGTGAAATAGAGGTTTTGAAATTAGGGATCAGAGTATATAACTGATATTTTTCAAATTAATAAAGCTTAATGTCAATAATATTTTTCAAATAATAAAAACTTTTAGATAGAAGAAAATGTTTAGTTATTAGGCTTAAAAAAGAAATGATTTAGATAACGCATGATTGTTTATTACAAATATAAAATTCATTGTAACATATTATATAATGTGAGGTGAGATTAAAAAAGTACACAAATTAGATACAAAAATATTAATTTCTATTTTTTAAAATTTTAATATAAAAAGTGAAATTTATAAGAAGATGTATGTTAAAGACAAATAAAACAAACTGCATAAAAAATATTTAAACTATAAATTTATAAATAATAATAATAATAATAATAATAATAATAATAATAATAATAATAATAATAATAATAATAATAATAATAATAATAATAATAATAATAATAATAATAATAATAATAATAATAATAATAATAATAATAATAATAATAAAATATCAAATGTTAGTATAATGCTAAGTGTTTAAATAAAAATTGAGCACAAAAATCTAAACTAACAATTTTACCTTATGAGCATTTTATAATTTATTTTCCAATATTCAAGCATTTTATAATTTAATGTCCTTAATTTTATTTCAATCTATTTTTTCAAAGATATATACTTAATTATGTAAATTATATTATTTAATTATTTTAATCGTTAGACTAGTATGGTTAAAAACTATAATAAAATATTATTAATATAATAATATATCATAAATAATTAATTCATAAAAAATATTAAATATGATTCATATCATAACAGATATTTTAAAAAATAAAAATATAATATAATTAAAATATGAACAAATAAATATGCTTAAATAATTATTAAAAAATATTACATTAGTTTTATAGTTTTTTAAAGTTTACGGATGGACTTTGAAGAATGTGTAATATTGGAAAATGCTTATCTAAAGAAGGTTAACAAGATTACAAAAAAGTTGATGGTCTAGATTAGTATTTACATGAAAAAAGGATAGTTTTGTATAAAATAATCTCTACAAGAAGAAGTTAAATGATATTGTGATGGTAATAATACTATAAAAATAGAAAAAAAGTTATAATTACGATATCATGCATTTAAAAGTATATTAGTTATATCGCAAATGGTTAACCAATCAAATATCAGGAAATAATTGAGATGTAATTGATTAAAATAAATATTTAATAAAAAAAATGAGTTTTTTTTTATTTAAAGAAATTTGATTTCTGTGAAAAATAATTAAATTTCACTCTACTTTTATGATAATATAATATACATAATTAATATTTAAATAGTAATGTTGAAATTATGCAACTAAAAAAATAATAATTAATTATAACATAATTTATTTATTAAATAATTGAGATATAGAAATATAATTAAATTATTAGGTTATACGATGAGAAAAGATATAATATTTTTTTAACTATATATACACACAACCGAGACCCTCCTCAGGGGGTAGTTTTGTAATCTCTCTCGGTCGCCTCGTTAGGGTTTTGCAGCACTTTTAATGGTCGCCTCCGCGGCACCATCGAACGAGTTGTAGCTTCGTATCCGCCAAGCCGACGAGGTTTTGAGATTTGGTAGAGAGCTCGAAGCCATGGCGGCGAAGATTCTGAGTCAGAGGGAGCAGGACATCCAAATGATGCTTGCCGCCGACGTCCATCTCGGCACCAAGAACTGCGACTTCCAGATGGAGCGCTACGTCTTTAAGCGCAGATCCGATGGTATTAAGCATCTCTGATTCCATGTTGTGTACCCATAGGGAGATTTTAACGGCAATGTGCGCGGAACTTGTAAAGTTAGGATTTTTATTCTGATATCTTCTTGCTTGTTCATGTTTTTTAGTTAAGTGTCCATCTGATATGTTTTAGGGTATATGATTGTGAGATTATATTTGAAATCTATTGGTATTTTCTTCTGTAATCTGTTTTCAGGATTTTAATTTATATATTCTGCTAATAGTACACAATGTATTGCTCTGATTTGAGGTTATATTTTAAAGATGGCTTGAAATATATAATTCGACGATTTAACCATGTTGAGCATATCAAGTCAACTCGTTTCGATGATTTTATTGTGATGAATATTACATGATTTCTTCGAGGGAGCCACATAAATTGTTTTATTTGATATGGTTATCATGAGGATAATACGTAATGGTGTTGAATATGTTGGAGTAACAGAAAATTTGACAAGCTCGTGGATTGTTTCATCTACATTTAGTATATTGGCTTCTCGATGTACTACGACATTCTCTTATTGAATTTCTGGGTTGTTGCTGATTGATGTTTATATGAGTTTAAAGACAAGATATTTAGAAAACTTTGCTTCACAGTTATATTATTGAATTCTGAGGGTCCTAAATTGTTAAACGAAATCCTCCAACAATTTTCACTATAGCAATATTCAGTAGATATTTTGAGAAATCGCTAAAGTTGAAGTGTTTTGCCAAGATGTTACCGTTATTGGTCCTACTGATAGGATATTAGGTATCTACTTCTGTTTACTTTGTTTCTTCATCAGAGGTGAATTTTTTTTACTGGTTGACAACAATATTGTTTCTTAAACCTCTCTAACTTTTTGGTGTACTATATGGTGTAATGATTTTTTGTTGTCTAATGGATTCCCTCTAGTGAACTCTGGCAATATATTGTATGCCATCTTATATTTGTGCATTACAGATACTCGTATATATTTCAAGCACATGTTTGTGGCATTTTACAAATTCCCTAGTTTGTTTAGAAATCACCTGTTTTATATCCATTTCTTGTTTATTGGTTGTGTTCTATCTCATTAACTTCAATTTTAATCACTAATGAAGTAAGAATCAATTGTTTTCTGTTGGTCAGGAATCTTCATCATCAACGTTGGAAAGACGTGGGAGAAACTTCTGCTTGCGGCTAGAGTCATTGTTGCCATAGAGAATCCTCAAGATATTATTGTTCAGTCTGCCAGACCCTATGGTCAGAGAGCTGTACTGAAGTTTGCACAGTATACTGGTGCTCATCCTATTGCAGGGAGGCATACACCTGGAACATTTACAAATCAACTTCAGACATCGTTCAGCGAACCTCGTCTTCTTATCTTGACTGACCCTAGAACTGATCACCAGGTAAATAATCTAATTTGAATTTCATAGTTGCTGAAGTTATATTAACTCCAATTGTGTTTGCAACAGCCAATTAAAGAATCTGCTCTGGGAAACATTCCAACAATTGCTTTCTGTGATACCGACTCTCCTATGCGCTATGTGGATATTGGAATTCCTGCAAATAATAAAGGAAAGCACAGCATCGGTTGCCTCTTTTGGATGCTAGCAAGGATGGTTCTGCAAATGCGTGGTACTATTGCCCCTGGCCATAAGTGGGATGTCATGGTAAGTCTTGTAGACCTAATTCTTCAAAATAAAGCACCAAACAGTGATTTCAAATCACTGTGGTTAAATTGACACCTTTGACTAATTTTGTTTTAAGGGTTTGCTGATAGTTTATGAAATTCTCATTGTTCAAATTTATGTTGATGCTCTGTCAAATTTGGTTGTGGTTTTTCAAGTCTAAGGTACTTTTTTGCTTGTGCAGGTTGATCTGTTCTTCTACAGAGATCCTGAGGAAACCAAGGAGCAGGAGGAAGAAGAGGCTCCTGTGGCTCCTGATTTTGGGGCAGCTGCTGATTACACTGCCATGGTTCCAAATGACCAGTGGAATGCTGAACAGTGGGGAGTACCTGAGAATATGGGAGCAGTAATACCTCCGCCTGTGGGTTCAGTGGCTGCTGTTGAGTGGACTGCTGCTCCTGGTTAGTGTCATTTACATATATATATTTTGATTTAAACTTATCTCTATGATGTTTATATGTATTCAGTTTAATGTTCTTGATTTTATTTAATGCATCTTCTGATGTTACCTTTATGCCTAGACATAAATGAGTAATGTTGCTTGCATTATCTGCTTCCTTTGTGTCTAAATAAAATTATGTTGTTTGTCCCCTTCAAAAAATATTGCTATGTGATGTTGGCATTTGCTTTTCATTTTGTCTCTTATTATGATTAATGCTTAACCAATATTGCCAAGAATTTTTACCTTGTTTTTTGTACTGTCGCAAACTATGATTAATGCTCAACCTATATGAACTCCAATTGGAACAATATGTGAATCATTCCTGTCATGCACATGATCTTGCTGTTGCTGCTTCGCATTACATCAACTCTACAGGAAATCCTTGTGAAACTACTTGCAGATCCTTTGCAATTATCCATGCTTTCCCTGTGATTCACCCGTAGACTTTTTTTGGTTGCCCCAGAAACTAAATCTTGTTCATCTTCAATGTCTTATGAACAGCTCCTGCTGCTGCTGCTGATGGCTGGGATGTGGTTGCGGCACCACCTTCAGATGCTGCCTCTGGTGCTGTTCCAACTGGTTGGGAAGCTGCACCACCGGCTTCAGGCTGGAACTAGTGGAGGGCAATGCCTGCTATCGGTTCAAAATTGTCGCAATAGTTGTTTCTCGTATGAGACGACCTTTTCAGTAGACCTTAGATTTATTTTTTTTCTTTATTTTTATGAAAGTTGCCATCCTTTTCTGGACAATTTGGTGATGGATGGCTGTTTCTCTTATGCCACTTATGTTGCAAAATATTGGAATCAAAGTTTTGGCGGTTATATTTTTTTAAGTTGAACGACAGTTATTCAGTTTGAAGGTTTACAATCTGATTTAATTACATTTTCTTTTTCGTTCGTCTTGAACATAAATTATTTTCAAGGCAAAATATAAAGAGTCGATAAAAGTGATTGCCTTGAGAATATAAATGTTAGGGGTGTTCACCGGGTCGGATCGAACCGATGAACCCACCCGACGATCCGAACTGACCCAATTTCAATTGGGTTGGATCGTTGGTGGCGTCGAATCCGATGGTCAGCCCGATCACCAATGGATTGGGTACGGGTTTCAATTTTTCGTACCCGATCAATCCGACTCAATTCGATGATCCGAATTTTATATATTTTTTATTAAATTAAAATTAATTTATTCTTAAATAAGAATTTTATATTACTTTAAAAATAAAGTAATTACAAATTTATACTTTATATCCTTTAAATAATTATAAAACATTGAAAAAATATGTCTCTTTATTTTTTAAAAATATAATTAATGTTAAATATTAAAAAAATAATTAAAAATATATAAAAAAATTTAATCGGATAAATTGATGATCCAATCTGATCCAATGAAGGTTGGGTTGGATTTGATTCAATGACTATTTTGTTATTAACTCGATTCAACCCAACCCGAACAAAATCAATCGGGTTGAATCGAATTTGGGTTCGGATCGGATCAACTCGACTCGTGAACACCCCTAAATGTTTCCATCCTTGAAGGATTCTACTTTTATTTGTTTGAATAAAATACTTTGAAGGTAAAGGCTTAATAGAAAAAATGGCTTGCCTTGAGAATAATTTGGAATAAAATTTTTGGCGGTTATATTTTTTATGTGCCTCTTAGCTTTCAGATGTTCAATGACGGTAATTCAGTTTGAAGGTTAGAATCTGGTCCAAGTATATTTTCTTGTTCGTTCTTATTGAAAAAAAATATTTTCAATATAGAATATGAAGTTCCAGCGTATGGTTAAATATTGAATGAACTTTTAGTTACTGGAATAAAATATTTTCAACATAAAAGATAAACATTGGAAAAAGGTTATTTGCTTTAAGAAAAAATTTTTCCATCTTACGGTTAATGTTGGATGTTTCTACCAAGTTTTAGTTATTGGAATAAAGTATTTTCAAGATAAAAAATAAAGAGCGGAAAAACAGATTTGCCTTCAGAATAAAAGAGTTTCCATCTTATAGTTAACGTTGAATGATTCTAATTTTAGTTATTGGAATAAAATTTTTTCAAGATAAAAAATATAGAACGGAAAAAGTGATTTGCCTTAAGAATAAAAACGTTTCCATCTTATTTTAGTTGAATGCTTCTACTTTTCTACAACTTAGCGTCCGTGTTGCCGTTCATGATATGAGTGTGTTAAGAGAGTGCAGTCTAACATGCTGAGATCATTCCACCTTTTAAGATAACAAATTGATAAACTCAAAGTAAAAGCAATCAAAGTGTTTAAAAGCTCATGAACAGAGAAACAACTCATTTATTCAAGAGTCAAATAAGATCCTTTACAAGAACTGTATCCCACGAGCTATTTACAGAGTAGGCAGCTTTCACAAGGTTCCTCCTCCCTTGGACAGCACAAGGATGCTACTAGTTCGACCAGAAAATTGCACCTCTTTATGATCTCAGTTCATATAATGAACACGTATACGTTGTATTGATATTTACATGATACAAACGTTAGCTTGGATTAACTATCTAAAGGAGCTTAGCCCCAAAAGAATGACACACTACTACTAAGGAATACAAACTTATCGCCTCCGCGAATGAATGACAGCTAGTAGTCTGGACGGACTTCAATCTTGTTTCAGGCTCGAACATCAATAACAAAGAGTTCCCCCGTGTTCAACCCAATGCTCAAAGATGGCAGAAAATTCGCCTTGTCCAGAACTTTGAGCAGACCCACTGTCCGCTGTTCGATCACTTGTAGTTTCCAACTCCTGTGTAACAGAAAGATTTAATTATGTACTAGTGCAGGCATGATTAGTGTATGATGTCAATCCACTCTGCTAAACAGACAATCTTTTTGAAGTTTGCTCATCAAAACATAAATTGCAAATTTGAGAACTTTGTGTACGTCCTTTTTGCAGTTTCCACATGATGGAACATATATGCATAAGAATAAAACACATATTTGTACGTGTTTGTGGAATCACTGAAAGAACAATTCAATCATTAGAGAACTCAGTTTCAATTTCTAATGTTAAACCGGTAAGTCAGCACTCCCTACCATCAGTTCATGTTTAGTTAAAAAGAAACTATGAGTCTTGTCATTGTTAGATGATGATTATCATTCAGGACAAGATTGTACTTTTCTCTGAACCCAAAAAAAGTCAGCAGTGCATAACATGACAGAAATTTTCCACTTAAAATAAAAAGTTTCTGATGCTAAAACAGAATCTGGTTTGCAGTTTTGGAAGAAAAATAATATTAAAAAAATAGAATGGAAAACCACTGACCTTGGTAATTGGATCTTCACCCCTTAAAGTGGTGCTAGTTGTTTCATCAGTTGAACCACTAACAACATTTTCAGTTGAAAGATTGTTTGTTGGTGAGTTAATCAGTGATGACCTGCTAAGAAAACAAAAGAAGTTATTTAACAATCATAATCAGATTATCAAGAATACTTGCTGAATCAGTCCAGGAAATAAAGTAAATGGCAGTTTATCATATTTTGATAGCAGGTGCAGAGATCATAATACAATAGTCTCAGAAAAATAACTTCTGCTGCTAAAATTACATTCTCCAGTAACAAGCATGATAGCAACATGATTAATATTAGAATGACAAGATGTGTTGTAATTTTTTGTCATGAAGGTGCAAATCTAGCTCAATTCTTAGCACAAAGTTGAATAAAAGTAGCATATTCATTACACTAATACTAAGATAGCTACTGGAAGTCGAGCAATAGTAATATAAGGTCACCTTTCATTATTTTCCTCTTTGCATGAATTCCCAACTGCCGAAAGCAAATCGCCATCTACAAAATTTGAACAGTTTGTAGTGTCAAAACAATTTTCACTTGAACATATATGCCCAGTGTCCGCATACCTATCATATAGAAGAAAAAAGTAAAGTTAGCTTTCAGAATCAAGAAAAATATGATACCATGGTGAAAGATGTCATTTGAATGGAACTTAAAATAGTCTGAATTTATTTATTACATCAGTGAGAATATAAAGAATGCAAGAAATATGCAGTCCTGCAATTTATTTTACAGGTAGTAAGCTGTGCAGAAAATTTAGGAACTCATAAAAAGAATCTCATAACCTAGCATATGACATCTCATTTGTGCCTGTTGAAATTTCTGGAGCAGAATCACAGTGCGCCTTCATTTCTGTCTCTTGTATTTTAGGAGGTAGTGCTGCAGTCAAAAGTTTGTTTGATCTACTCTCACATCGAGATCCAGGGGTGTTGCTTTCGCATAAAATATTTCCATCCGATAAAGATCTCTTGATAAATGACCTGAAATAAGGAAAAACAAATATAACAAAAAAATCAACCTCGTTATCCACAGAAGATAATGAAGGTTCATTGATAGGTGTTGACAACTAGGATAAAGAAGAGAACAATTTTGTACCTGGAATTTTTATCACCACGAGAAATACCATGGATCCTAATATTATAGTGCTGATCATAGCCTAACTCCCAGATTGCTGGTTTACCTTGCTGGGGTTGGAAGTGTCCCAAAAACCTGTAACAATGAAAAATCAACTCAATACAAAATGAATCCAATGTATGCAAGTAACATAAATAAATATATATATATATATATATATATATATATATATAGTATTCAAGTCAGAAATAAGAGCCACTGAAAGATGCCAAATGTAATCCTACATGTTAATAGCATTTTGTTTCTCTGCATCCATATAAGCATTGCTATAATATCGTTGAAGAGTTCTCAATAGCTCTTGAGACTGTGTGGCTGCCTTCCATTGACCTCTTCTATCACAGAATATCTGGATTGTAAAAGAGGAATTGTAAAACTACATCAAGTTACACAAGTACTGAAATAAACAATGACTAAAAGACATTCATTGATTGCACTCAAACATAAGCTGAGATATCGATGCATACGTGAATTATAACTTACAGAGAAGTGAAGAAACAAGGAACTCCATACCTTATTGTGAGCAGCAGAGCCACCATACTGTAGAGCAAGTGTGTCACCCATTCTCTCATAGAAAACCATCAAGTTATCAGCCAACGGGTCATCTAGATGAACCTTTGGGGCAGATATAAATCCCAAAGAATAAAGCTGATGCTCCAGTGCAGCTAAACCATATGCGAACTGAGCAACATTTGTGCGATCCAAGCAGTCTATGCAATTTGTTCTAAGAACACCTTTCTGTAACCGAGGTGATCTGGTTGAACAGTAATCACTTTGCTCAGATATTGATGCAGAAAATTCACTTTGAAGGATCATAGCATTCTGTATCTCATCTATTGGCAAAGGATTTCCAGATATACAAGTAGCATCTGAACTACTCTCATGGTTATTGCATGACCTTTCCTCAGATTTATATCTCCTACGAAATATTACATATAATGCATGATCAGAAATATCATAGGTCTATTCAGAAATAAAACGAGGTGCAATTGCGTACTTGGGTGACAGAACATTCAAGAAAGTAATTGCAGATTAACATATTGATAAATAAAATAATTTAAAATATAAATGTTGGACTTCCATTCTTCTGAAGATAGAATAAAAGATTTTGAACACTGCTTTTAGATTACCATATTACTGTTTCATTGTTTCCAGGTCCACCTTAAACAAGGAATCTCTCTCTCTCTCTCTCTCTCTCTCTCTGTGTGTGTGTGTGTGTACTTGCTAGTGAGCTTCCTGCTTGCGAGCAGAAAGAGAAAGAGGGACGACGAAGGCTGTTGGCAGACTCCTTAGAAAGAGAGAGAGAACCAGTGGGTGATGGGTAAGATGAGAGCAGGGAGAGAGAGATAGTATTGGCGATTGAGCAGCGGCAGCAGCAAGGGAACAACGGCAAGACGAAATGCAAGAGTGAGCAATGTCCAGAAGAAATTCTGGAGAAGCGCCAGGACGAGCAACCCATCGTCAAAACTAGGGCATTAGGAATTGGCAACTTATACAATTTGTTGGTCACCTAGACGAAATGTAAGATGGTTAAAGTTGGTCACCTGTGTTGATAATGTGGCCAAATTGTTGTTTAAAAAAGAAAACTGGAATTGGTGGGCATGCCGTGGTCAACGATCCCATGGGCCAGCAAACGATCCTACCACGTGCTGCCCAAAAATGTTTATGTATGAGATCAAGCACGGATTTCAGGGGTAGGGACGTAGAAGCGGATGTTTCTACGTCTAGGGATGTGATTTTGACAACATCATGGAATAAAGTAATTGGTTTGCTGTAATATTGTTTATTTTCATTCTCTTGAACCAGAGTCACAAATATCCGATACCTTTGCTGAGAGTTGTGCGTCCAAATCAATGTTACCTTACCACCTGAAAATTATATCTCGAGAGCACAGCTCGAAAATTAATAATCAAGAAATTATCTTTTTGAGTGTGGAACTGCATATTTGACTTCAAGCAACTGATGTATACATCTACAAGACCCTTGTAAAGAAGTGGGACATGATGGTCTCTTATGTTCAGATGTGATTTCACATAAGTACTGCAGCTTATTGATCCAGAGTCCAGACATATGTCTCTGTTCTATGTTCACAAGTATGGGAGGTTCTACAATCATATGATCTATGTGTATTCATTTACACATTTGTTATGAACGAGATGTCTTATTTTTGAAAAATTCCTCAACTTTAACACAAATTACAATTATTAGAATGTTCATAGCATAAGCCAGTCCAAGTAGTAAAACAAAAGCACATAACATAAGTACTGGTAACTGTAAACCGTAAAACCCTCTTTTTCTTGAGGGGAACTGTTAAACATTCTGATGGTATTTACATAAAACATTTAAACAAAAACTCGAACATAATAGAAAATGTCAAGACTCAAGATACTTACAAAAAGATGGGCTGAGCGGCTTGGATCTTCATAACCGGTGTTAACTGGCAGTAAAAGATGCCTGTTAAATTCAAGGCATATGCAGCAATTTTTCCCAACAGTGTCAGCACATTTGAATTTTTTCTGCAATAATTTTCACGGATGACATTAAAATCCAGTTTTAAGAAAATATTCCGTACAGTGCATACAGATATATTAAGGATAAATCATTGCAATTAGATAGATAAAGTGATGAGCATAATGATAACATAAGAGTAGTGAGAGGACAAGCTAAATACCTCCGAGAGTGTTTCTGAATATCCCAGTGCAAGAATTTCAAACGATTCTCCTCTGTTAGACCCTTATTAATGTAGTTGATTGCATTTGAAAATTCCGCGCGAAGCAGAGATTCTCTAGGCTTCTTCTCATGTGACTAGTTAATGAATTATGAAAAGAAAATAGATAAAGTTGCCAATGATTAAAGGTATAAAAAGTACAGCATTGAAGACACATTAAACAATGGAAAAACCATAAATTCTGGGATGCCTTTGTATAAACAGAAATATAAAATCAAATATTCTTTAATTCACAAAGATGTACCACATTTAGTAAGAGAAAGTATACCTTAATTAAATTTAAAATTATTATTGGGTTGCCATATCTCTTGACAAGATTTTCAAAATGGAGTCGTGTGGCTTCAAAGTTGTCGTCCTTCTTGTGCACTGAGATGGATATATGATTCACTATGGAGGCATCCAACTGTATGAGGGTTACAATAACAAAGATGCCAGAATACTCTAAAAACTTACATATGATATCAGGTCTAATATTTAGTCTAGAAGTTTCCTGCGACCAGAATAGGGGGATGGAACCTCTGTTCTGTACAACAGAAGCTATTTCTGCAGGCGTCTCTTCAAGGGTATCTTGAGAGACAATCTGCTCCGTCTCAACATCATTAGCTACTCTACCCATTTCATTGACACCGCGTTTTAGATACCTGAACCAGAATGGAAATGAAAGGAGGCATGTAACTGAATTGTGAAACTTGCAGGAAATTTGTTCGCTTCAGAATTTCAAATAATAGAAAAACAAAATTTCATTGGAGTGTGTATAACCTTGTGCCAGCATAATGACGTGAACGCCTCGCAATGAGAGTCAATCTAAAATCTTTTCCAGAGACCGTAAGTTTCGCCTGCACAGGTTACACGAAAAATTCAGCGTACATATATCATAGAATATTGTCTGAACAATAGAAAATAATGATCATCTTTGAGAAATAAGAAGCATAAAAAGAATCTGAGATAAGACAATTGCTGGTGAACAAATGCAATTTAATATTGGTTTTAGTAACATGATTTAAGTAAACAACAATATTTTTTTATGTCTATATCACTGGCTTCCCAAAACACAGATCACAAAATCAGAGTGGAAAATAAGCAAATCATTAAGTTAAATTTACACCGATGAGAGAAAAAGTAACGCTTAGGGCATGGGATGATTTCTACTTGATATGATAAAAATTCCAGACAGTAACACTTGGGGCATGGTGTGATTTCTACTTGATATGCGATGAAATACTTCTAACTTTCACAAATTTCAGTATAGCATTTCATATGACTTTAAATTAGTGGACAGGACAATATATTTCAACTTTATTTTATTTTTGTGGGAGAGAGAGAGAGAGAGATGAGCTTTTAAATTTCTAAGTTTTACCTGCTTAAAGAAACCATATACAAGAGCAATTGTCCATGTAGTATTCTCGAGCTGATTTCGGATGCCACGTGTCAAGAACTCATTCCAGACAAACAATGTTTCATATATTACTGGTCCTGTCACACCGTCACATAGGTTTTTTTGAAGACTACACATAATGTTGTATGAGTAGCTGAAGAAGAAATCCTTTGTCAGATCCACTGTGCACAACAGCTTCTTGTATCTAAATCATCAACAGAAAAACACAAAATTTGAATGTCATGAGGTGTATATTATGAGAACAAGAAGATAAAGAACATCATCAGAAGTTGACAGCGGAGCTTATGTATTCCTGCATTGGGACTAAAAAAAAGACTGCAACTTGCCTCTGATACCTGAAAACATGATGATTATATAACAAGCCAAAGCCCATGGAACTTGCCTCGGTACACAAACTGATATATCATCTAGGTCAAGAAAGTGTAATTTCTTGAAGATGAAAATCACACAAATAGAGAACACATTCTCTACATTATAGAATGTACATTACTTGCATAGAGAACATGTTCTCTCCATTACTTGCGTAGAGAATGTGTTCTCTACATTTAAAAATTAACAAAACACTAAATAATAAGAAGAGGGCATCTGCTAAAAAGAGGAACCCTGCAAAGACGAATAGTATTTCAAGACCTAAAACATTTTTTATCATAAAGTGTTCTCATTGATACCCATTAGTTGGTCTTCATGGATGTCGAGATGGAAAAATGAGAGCGATTATCCAAGACCACATCATACATGTCGAACTGGAAGAATAAAACAAATGATTGGAAGACAAACTTAAGTGTCTTTGGGGCACAGCATAACAACCAAATTAAGGTTAATAACTAAGGTCTCCATTTGAAGTCTAATCAATATTATACAAGTTTTACATGCAGAATGGACAAAAGACCTGTTCTCATCCTTAGAATAAGCCATATTCGACTGCACAGAAGAATTTGGAAGTGTGATCATTTCACTCTTGGAGACAGCATATATAGTATGGCCACATATCGTTCCAATTTTTCTTCTTCTAGTAATGAGCAGCATGTAGTATGGTCCCAAGAACTTGACGAACCCTGAAAATATAATGTTACCATAAGTACCTCAATTTCTCAATGGAAAGAGTTCATACTCTACTTGAGTTCTTTTAACAAGGCTTCGCCTAAGAGACTGAGATAATGTGGAATTGCAAGCATACCAACAATTCCATAGCACTTGGTGACAAGCTTCAATCCACCAGTGGACTTGTTTCCGTCGTGTATTCGCTTCAGCAGGTCAAAACATTCATTTTCAGAATACGTCGTTGGGTCCTCACGGATGTTCAATTCTGAAGGTTCCAACCTATCAATTTTTAAAACTCTCCAGTACGTTCTGCTCTTATCCCTTCCAACTAAATAGAATTTCTGCAGCACAATGCAAAACAAGAAAGAAAACACAAATGTCAGCAAAATATTGGAGAACAAGTTCAAAACTATGTGATGCAAACTCCAAATAGATTTCTGCTTTGAGAATGTTTGCATAATGAATAAAGAACAATTTTCATCGCTGACGGGTATGAATAATTGATTAGAAGTAATAACAGCAGAAATACATGTAAATAAAAACTTATAAGCAGCTAAGAATCAACTAACAGCAAACAAAGATAAGATTTTGAAGGCAGATTCAAACTTACTGATTGGGTCTCATAGAGTCTAAAGTTCTGGAGGGGCACTTTCTGCTCGCCGGCAGCGCCGCCGTGCTCTACAGCCGCCATCTGATCCGCCGGCGATGGAGAGATCCCCGAGCCTTACGCAGGCTCCAGGATCTAATCATCCAAAGCGCATCACCGTGCGCCGATACCTATCTCTCCGCCGCCGCCCACGAAACCTTCTTCCAATTGCTTCTCGCCCATTCACGGGAGCAATAACGAAAAGAACAAAAAATTAAACCTTTGAGGAGATTTAAAAAAGGGAGCACAAATCCTGCCACCACTCTGTCAACAGCTTGCGCTCTTTCCAAATATGCAAAAAAAAGACCTTCTTGAGCGAAAACACGGGGATCCGAATCTGTTCGGAATCAGACAACAGGAAGAAAAAGTTAAAAAAAAAAGTAAAGAAAAGGGAAGAAATCAATGCTCTCTCGCGTTTCTCCTCACAGAAAGAGATCAAAAAACAAACTTTTCAATTCTCGTCTTGCTCCTTAACTCCCTCTTTCTCAAATCCAATAGATCCAACGAGCTCAAACGAAGACAATACAACTCAAAACTTCCACACTTTATTCCCTCGCAAACAACACCAGAACTGATACAGATACAAACCTTTTAACCTGTTTTGTTTCCTCTCTTTTCTCTGCACCTCGCTCTCCAGAGAAGATTAGACGTAAAAAGAAGAAGAAAAGTAAAACGAAGAATTAGGACTGCGAGAGGAAGAGGAAGAAGATGAAAAGAAACAGAAACCTGTGTCCACAATATTTTCCATCTTTTATTTTTTTTAAATTTATTTCTCTAGGTCCAGTTCTTGCTTATGGAAATGAAAGTGATTTTATCAATATTATTTTGATTTTTGTATGTTAATTCAATATTATGAAGATTATATTATGCAGTTTAATATTGAAAATAAAAAAATTCTTTTATCTCATTCTGATTTCAATTTTTATTATTTACTTAATCACTCAATTATTTATAAAATATTTTTAGTTCCAATAAGAAATAAATTGTTCTAAATGAGAGAAATATTTTTTTGTATATTAATTTGATATTTTAAAGGTTATTTAAAAATAAATATATATATATATCTCATTTCGGTTCCACTTTTTATTATTTAATTTATCACTCAGTTATTTATAAAAAAATAGTTATAACAAATTCGTATTTTATTTTCAATATGAAAAAAAGGATAAAAACACAAATATAGTTTGTACGAAAAGAGTGAGAAAAATAATCTTTTTATATTAATTAGATATCGTGAAAGTTATATCATGCACCTCAATAATAAAAAATAAAAAAAACAAATATACTCATATATCTCATTTTGGTTTCACTTTTTATTATTTAATATAATTAATCAATTATTTATATTTTTTAGTTATAACAAATTTATATTTTGTTTTCAGTATAAAAAAAATAAGGATAAAAAATAAAAAAATAGTTCGCTCGAAAAAAGGGAGATTTTTTTTATGTTAATCTGATATCGTAAATGTTATGTTATGTAGTTCGGTATTGAAAATAAAAAACAAATCTACTCATATATCTCATTTTGGTTTCACTTTTTATTATTTAATTTAATCGATCAATTAGATATAAAAATATTTTTAGTTATAACAAATTCGTTTTTTGTTTTCAATATGAAAAAAAACACTAAGGATAAGAAAAAAAATAGTTTGTTTGAAAAGAGAGATAATTTTTTTGCAAGTTAATTCGATATCGTGAAAGTTATGTTATTCAGTTCAATATTAAAAATAAAAAATAAATATATTCATATATCTCATTTCAGTTCCACTTTTTTTTTAAAATTAATTTAATCACTCAATTATTTATAAAAAAAAGTTATAACAAATTCGCATTTCATAGTATAAAAAAAAGTAAAGATATGAAACAAGAGATAATTTGTTCAAAACAAGAGAGATAATTTTTGTATGTTGATTTGATATTTTGAAGGTTATGCTATGCAATTCAATATTGAAAATAAAAAAAATTATTCATATATCTCATTCCGGTTTCATTTTTTATTATTTAGTTTAATAAATCAATTATTTATATTTTTTAAAAAAATTATAGCAAATTTGTATTTTGTTTCAGTATGAAAAAAAACATGAATTATAATAAACAATAAATAGTTTGTTCAATGTGAACGTTATGTTATGTAGTTCAACATTGAAAATGGGAAAAAATATCTCTTTAGATATCTCATTATGATTCCACTTTTTATTATTTAATTTAATCACCCAATTATTTATAAAAAAATTTAGCTGTAATAAATTCATATTTTATTTTCAGTATGAAAAAAATAGTAATGATAAGAAACAAGAAATAATTTGTTCGAAAAAAGAGAAAGATAATTTTTTTTGTATGTTAATTAGATATTGTAAAGGTTATGTTGTGAAGTTCAATATTAAAAATAAAAAAAATATATTCATATCTCTCATTTTGGTTTCACTTTTATTGTTTTCTTTAATCACTCAATTATTTATAAAAAAATAGTTATAACAAATTCGTATTTAATTTTCAGTATGAAAAAAAAAATAAGAAACAAGAAACAATTTGTTTGAAAAGAGAAAGATAAATTTTGTATGTTAATTTGATATTGTGAAGGTTATAAAATTTAATATTGAAAAAATATATTCATATATCTCATTTCGTTTCCATTCTATTATTTAATTTAATTACCGAATTATTTACAAAAAAATAGTTATAACAAATTCAAATTTTATTTTCAGTATGAAAAAAAACATTAAAAATAAGAAAAATAAACAATTTATTTGAAAGGAGATAAATATTATTTATTTTATGTTAAATCGATATTATTAAGGTTATGTTATATATTTCAATATTGAAAATAAAAAATCTTTTCATATATCTCATTTCGGTTACACTTTTTATTATTTAATTTAATCAATCAATTATTTATAAAAAAAATTTAGTTATAACAAATTCATATTTTTTTTAGTATGAAAAAAATAAGGATAAGAAAAAATAAACAATTTATTCGAAGAGAGAGATAATTTTTTGTATGCTAATCGATATTTGAAGGTTATGTTATGGAGTTCAGTATTGAGAATAAAAAAAATATTCATATATCTCATTCCGGTTCTATTTTTTATTATTTAATTTAATAACATAATTATTTATAAAAAATAGTTATAATAAATTTGTATTTTATTTTCAGTATGAAAAAAATAGTAAGGATAAGAAATAAGAAATAGTTTGTTTAAAAAGGAAGAGAGATGGTTTTTTGTATGTTAATGAAGGTTATGTTATGTAGTTCAATGTTGAAATTAGAAAAAAAAACTATTCATATATCTTATTCCGATTCCACTTTTTATTATTTAATTTAATCATTCAATTATTATATTTTTTTAGTTACAATAAATTCGTATTTTGTTTTCAATATGAAAAAATAGTAATGTTAACAATAAAAAAATAGGTTGTTCGAAAAGAGAGATATTTTTTGTATGTTAATTCGATATTGTGAATGTTATGTTATGTACTTCAATATTGAAAATAAAAAATAATATATTCATATATCTTCATTATGATTCTACTTTTTATTATTTAATTTAATCACTCAATTATTTATAAAAAAAGTTGGTTATAACAAATTCATATTTTGTTTTTCAGTATGAATAAATAGCGAGGATAAGAAACAAATAGATAGTTTGTTCGAAAAGAAAGAAAGAAAATAGTGTTTATTAAGAAAATATTAATTTCAAATTTATCAACATTAAGCAAAGATGAGATGTTTTTATTTAACCATTTGGAGGATAATTGTTTTATTGCTGAGAATATGCTTAATATTATATATATATATATATATATATATATATATAAATTATCCTGACTTTAAAATATTA
>LTAE01001078.1:30104-41720 GCA_001647135.1 Pontederia paniculata | reverse complement strand
AAGTGAAAAAAAAAGAGAAATGAGATCAGAGGAGAGCAAAAGAAATCAGAAAATGAAGACACACACATTATATATATATATATATATATATATATAGGAAAAAAGGAAGGTGCTCCCTATTTAAGTAGGGAGTATCGTGCTACCTACGGTTTTAACCGTATGATCTCTAATCTATGGTGAATTGATTTAGAAGAGAGAAAAAAAGTAGGAGAGAGAAAATTTAATATTCATCCTAAATTTAACATCCAACAGTTGATGATGTAGGTAGTATGGTGCTCCCTACTTAACTACTTAACTAGGAAGCACCTTCCTTATATATAATATACAAATATTGTTGAGAATATGCTTATATATTAGATTCAAACATAATTTGTGAACAATTCAATCTCTTTTAATTATTCAATGATCATAATTTTTTATCCTCAAATACAATGTTAAGTTAAATAAATTAAAATAAATTTAATCATAATTCTTGAATAATCTAATAATCATATTTTATTTTATTAATTAATAATAATAATAATAATAATAATAATAATAATAATAATAATAATAATAATAATAATAATACATTGATGCAATTGTCTTTGGATTGACTTTGAATTGTGAGTCCATATTGTTATTATAGTTTAATAAGATCTTTGTTAGTTTGTTAGTTGTTAATGTATTTTTTGGGGTTGGCATGGCAAAGGGAATATATTATGGATGGTGCCACAATGAGCGCATACGTGATTATCTTTCCACCTCATAAATTCGAATATACCTGTTCAATTATATCCTCCCTTTGGCTAATGGACTCATCAAGGGTTAAAGAGAAAAATAATATGTGGGGATTGATGTGTGCACTCAACAAATATTATTCTACTCCTTTGTAGTGGTTGGCCTTTGCCCACAAATTTGGTCATGACAATACACACTATGCTTAAGTTACATTATTATGATTAAAGTGTACAACAATTACATCTTCTACATGCAATTGAAGCTTTTGAAGCCGTTAATTTCAAACAAATCATACTTAACATTATTACAATAATAAATGTCAATCAAAATATCGAGTTGTTTTATATGGCTCATGTCATGCGCATCGCAATACAAGATTTGTTAGCTACTCGTTTGTCTCTATTAATAAGAGGTCAATTACATTAATTGTGGACTTGATTCATGTCCTCTATTTCTAATTGATCACCGATACATTTTTTTATAAAATTAACAATGCAAACCAAACGGCGTCTGTGTTCCAAATGAATTAATACTGACAAATTGAAATTTATAT
Organism: Pontederia paniculata; assembly: GCA_001647135.1. Lineage (NCBI taxonomy): Eukaryota > Viridiplantae > Streptophyta > Magnoliopsida > Commelinales > Pontederiaceae > Pontederia > Pontederia paniculata. The sequence goes on along the minus strand of LTAE01001078.1, from coordinate 40,447 downwards.
GCATAACTTACTCAAGGAGATATAGCATATATTATGGATTTATCACATGATACTTTATTTATGTGTTCTTTTTTAATTTAGTTAGTAAGTTGTACGTGTTACGTGTACTACTACCTTTTTTGACAGAAAAATAAATTAGACAATTATATATTTAGGTAACACGCTCCATGCAAGTATTAATTTACCTTTTATTGTTTTGGTATAGTATTCTAATTATTTTGTAATGTGCTTAAATCTTATTATTATTATTATTATTATTATTATTATTATTGAGACATTGATTTTCCTACAATAAGCATGAGATGATTTAAAATGATAAATAATGTAGTTTGCCATTCCAAGTGAATCATTGGTATAAATGTTTTCATTAAGTTTATTAACAAATCATGAAATTGCATGTGCAAACAATCGAAGCACATCAATTCCCACGTGATTGATTTCATTCTCTTTCCCATTTTGTATGGTTGCTCGTGGAACACGCAGACAAAATAAATTAAATTAAATTAAATTAATTGGTTGGCACAGTTAAATAATGAAGTTTTTTTATGAAAAGATGAAAATTAATAATTTTTTAATTTAAAGTTTTCAAAAAATAATTTTAATCAATATTTATCTATGCAGATTCATAAACCCTAATTCTAATTATTTTGTTTGGAAGAAAAAAATCAAAACATGCCGATTCGTCTTGGAATAAAGCTTTAATTGTATTAATATCTAATTAATTAAGTGTTAATAATTCTAAAAAATTGAATCAAAATGCAGATTCTCTCACCCTCCATTTGACCCAGAGGACATTGGTGAGGGCAGCCGTCCACGTGGAGTTTTGCCAATTGGCAGATGAAAGTTAAATAACTGGGTCAACGATTGGGTCTCTGTCGTTAAGTGAGTGATAAATCTAAACGGGTCCGTAATTATTAAAAATTGACATTTGTGGAACCTTCTATACAAACTTAATTATTAATATGTAATGACCATTTCATAATTAAAATTGTAACTAAATATATTATTTAAATCAAAAGATCAATTTAGTTTTGTTTGTGGAATTTAATCTAATTGATGCATTGCCCTCGTATTTCCTCATATTTATTATTATTAACTGATCATAGTTTTATATGGTATTTTTTTATTTTGATAGCGCATGAAATTAAATGAAAAAGTATAATAAACCATGTGTTATAAAGCATTGAATGTTATTCAGATCTTTCAAATTCAAAGAAAGAAAAATAATAAGATAAATAAAAAAGAATGGAGAAATGAGAGAAAGTTTTGATGCTCAATTTATGTAAGATATGCATATATTATCAAGGATAAAAAAATATGTTATATACTTGTGTGCAACACGTCACATACATACTAAAATAATATTTAAATCTCAAATACAATTTATTTTTGTAAATAATTTATTTAATATGATAGCGTTCAATCATTTAAAAGTTGAGTTATTAATTTTATTTTCAATGATTGAAATATAAGTAAAATATATAATATACTATATAAAAAATTAAGGTCGAATCACTCTCGTATATAAAAAAATTATTAAAAATAATAAAAAATATATATTAAAATCATAAGATAATTTACGTGCAACACACTATCTTTCACCTATTATTAATGCTAGTGCTATTATCATTTTGAAATAAAGTTATCAATAACTCCGTAAGATTTATATTGTATTGTGACTTATTCGATGTTTCTTTTCCTTCAAACTAACCATAGTCGATTGCCATCGTATTCACTAATTTAACAATTTTCTCATCATTTCAATTAAAATAATTGGTATTAAGCTTTTAAAAATAAATAACTTGAAAAGAGAAGGGGGAAGTTATCTCATGTTGCGTATGAGAAGAAATTTATAGCCGGGTCATATTAATTAGTTATATATTTTAGCTTGAACGATACGCTAAAGTCATATTAATTAGTTATGTAGTTGTTATTTACATAATATGCAACGAAACTAACAAAGTGATCTCATAACATGTTGACTTGGTTAATTAAATTAAAGGCAAGGAAAAAAAAGAGGTAATTGTGGTCGGTTGTTTTATGTCGAGGCATGCTTAAGTTAAACAAATAATAATTGACTTTTAGGCGGCTACAATGCAATTATTACCAATTTATAGGGTAACTTTTTTGTGCAAAGAATTTAATGTGGCTAGAAAACAATTTATGCTATATGGGTATGTGTATTTTAGACTTTCAATGTAAAACTAACAACAATTGTTATAGTGAGAAAAAATATTAAAATAATTGATTTTTACATATGCTCCTCGAAATAAAAAAATATTCTTTATGCACATTAAACTATTATGTAAACCATATTTTTATGTTAAAGTTTTCACTTGATCATTAAGTGTATTTTTTTTTCTTCAAAAGGTACCCCCATGTAATATTTACTATTTACTATACTTTTTCCTCGTTCCAAAGAAAAAATCAATAATTAAGCAATTATTTGGTTTTCATTTCCATGGAACAACAGGCAGGTAGATCTTTGAACTATGGTCCACTTACAAACACATACTTGACAAGCAATACGTCGATCATGTTCGACAATAATTAATAGTAATAGATTTTAGTCACGACCACGATAATAATAATAATAATAATAATAATAATAATAATAATAATAATAATGAGGAGGAGGAGGAGGAGGAGAGAGCGAAAGTAAACTGAGCTATAAAAATAATTGTGATAAGAGATGGATTTTTTTTGCCAAATCGAGAAAAGTGGTATCTTTGTCTAATTCGCGTGCGACGCTAAAGAGCGCATTATCACCGTATTAGATCAAATTTATTATAATTTCGATTAATTTTATGTTGCGTGCCTTATTGTAACACTTTCAATAAAAAAAATTACATTCAAAAATTCGAACTCGAGACCTACCTAAACGAAGGAGTTATTTACCGCTCCATCTCCACAGTAATTTTTTTTTTTCAAATAAGTATACTAAAAAGGAGAAAGCGAAATTCAATTGTTTATCCTTCCACTCAGAGGCGGAGGGAAAGGGGAGCAAGGGGGTGCACTAGCACCCACTGAAAAATTAAGATTATTTTTAGTACATGTATTAATCACATAAGAAGGATTGAGTATTTGGCCAACTATATGGATGTTGAAGTTAAGATCTTGGTTTTGAGTCTACCTATTAAATTTTTTCATTGATTTTTTTATGTGCAGTCATGCTCAAATTTGATATCTCCTCAGTCCATAACCAATTAAATTAATATTGGAGTCCAAATAAAATTAAATAGAAATATAATTTCATAATTAACTTCATTTATTTAAATAGCACATGATAAATAGCACAATTTGTATTGAAAAAATTAACAAAATATTTTTCTCAAAACAAATCAAAGCTACAAAATAAGTTTTGAAACCTAGTGGCAATTTTTTCTCCATAATTATTTTTCATTATACGTATTTTCTTTTATTTTAGCATCAATCTTTTTCATATTAGTAATTAATAATTAATATTTATTTAATTTTCAAATTAAAATTTTATCTAGAATTTTATTCTCATACTATTCTAATTTTTTTTATGATAATGTTAGTTTAAAATATGCACTCCCTGAATGATTTGTCTAGCTCTTCCACTTGAATACAGTGAGACCTGTAATTCAATTCTCAACGATAAGATTTACATATTTTTTTATTTCTACTATTTTTTATGTATCAAATTATAGACCTCCCATTATAATCAAAAAGAAAAACGAGAATAATTATCATCTGTAAAAATAAGAGCAATTTGAATAATGTACAACAAAATTATATGGAAACAAATTCTAGAACTCATCAACGCGAGCAGGAGTTAAGGAATTTTTTTTGTGGGGCAAGGAATTTATTATTTTAGCGACATTTTAAGTTTATTTTCCTTATGTACGTAAAAGACATATTGACAACTATACGTATTATAAATATAAATGGCAAAAAAATAACAACGAATTGATCGCCTATGCTTACTTAAGATCCGTTTGACTTAGTTGATAAAAAATATCTAATAAGCACTAATGTTGATAAGCATTTTAAATGTTGATACTTATTTTAAAATATAACTAGTTACGTGCTTGAATAAAAATGCTGATAATATCAATAAGTAGTCGTAATATTTGTTAAAATAAATTTTGAATAATATATCATTAAAATTATATGATAATAATATTAAGAATATGGATAAACGAGTAATATAGTTGGTTAAAACTAATAAGCCAACAACTTTAAAAATAAGCAGAGGGACCTTGCTTATTTTTTTCAACTTATAAGTAGTTACCTAACAACTTATAAATATTTTTTTAGTTATCAAACATGAAAATTTTCTAAAATTTAGTAGTTTTAACCTACTTATAAGCTAAGTCAAACAAACTCTTAAGGCCCGTTTGGCTTAGATGATAAAAAGTACCTGATAAGCACTAATGTTAATAATGATTTTAAGTGCTGATACTTATTTTAAAATATAAATAGTTACATGTTTAGATAAAAGTGCTGATAATATCAATAAGTAGTTGTAATGTTTGTTAAAATAAATATTGATTAATATACCCTTAAAGTTATATGATAATAATATTAAAAATATGGATAAAAGAGTAATATAGTTTGTTACCCCTGTTTATTTTTATTTAACTTATAAGTAGTTACCTAACAACTTATAAATATATTTTTTAATTATAGATTTTCTAAAATTTATTTATAAATAATTTTAATCTACTTATAAATTTAGCCAAACAAGTTCTTAGTTACTTTTTAAAAAAATATGTTAGTATCCGTATTCTTTCCTTCCGTCACTCTCTTATTATTTTTCGTGTTGAATAATAATTAAATTAAAATCGATAAAAAGTTCGGAAAAATAAAATTGAAATTGTTTTGTTGGATATCGTCGTTTTTGGGATCCATTTTCACCCCCTTTTTTTGTTTTATGTTCGGATGAGATCAACTCATCAGTTCCAACTTCTGCCACAATTATTTAATATCTTGCTGATATAAACATGCAAGCCATAATTGAGCTCTTGCTGATATAAACATGCATTAATTCTTGAATGGATTAAGAGAGGAAATATATTTCTCTTTACTTTTTAATCTTATCATAATTAATATAGTGAGTTCACCAACTCCAAAAAAAATATTTAGTTTAAATATAAAAAATAAAATCTTAATTCTTTATCTTATCTTCCAACCAAACGAAATCTCAGATATCCGTGCCGAAATGCATGTACAAGCAAATTATTGATAAAACTCTAAAATAGTATTTTCATTTAAGTTGTCTTTATTGTTTGATCCCTCTTAACTTAGATTCATTCTTGTAAACCACAATAAGATAAATTTGTACATTACTTGTGAGTAAACTCTTATGCCCTTCTTAGTATGAGAATAACCGAAGAACAATCACTTTATTCTAACTTTAACATCCAAGCACAAGCACAAACTTATTCTATTAAATTATAAAATCATCTTCAAGTTGATGAAACCATCAATTTAATAGTTAATATTTTATTAATAATAAATTAAATATTAATTATATGTTATTATAGACATATTAATTTGCACTAATAGTTGTTTATCTTTATCTAACTCAATAATTAGAATGATGTTACTTAATTATTTATAATGAGTAATGTCCATAAATATCTAATGTATTCAAATATATATACTAAAATATTAAATTTATTGTTTAATTTCTCTGTTCCTGTTTTAATCAATACTTAATTATTAGAATATAAATTATTCAATCAAACACATCATAATAAATCTCACTCTTATTTTCTCACAAGAACAAAAAAGAAATATTATTTTAATTCTCAAATTTTTTATTCTAGGCCTAACAAATTAGTTTGGAATTATTTTTTTTTTCAAAATACTGATTCAACTATTGATTGTTAGAAAACGTAAGTTGATATTTTACCAAAACAAAGAAAAAACGTAAGTTATTAATAAAGAGGGCCTTAAACAAACATTTTTTTATTAGAATATTGAGGAAATCAACAATTGTCAATGTCGCTAACTTTTTCGCTAATTTCAATGCATAATGACGTCGTCATCATCATATACACTGATTTTTCTATTTCTAGGTGTAAGTAATTTTAGCCATTCATTTGCTAGTCTAAGAGTTCATCTATGTTAGCTTGGCCGCTTGAGAGTTTAGAGATAAAAAAATAATAGTGCAAGTGTCGATTTACAAAGTGATAATAAAGATAATCATCACTTTACTAACAAAAAAAATAATGATGGTGTATTTACAATTAAAAAAATAAAAATCTTAAATAAATTAATTATAGATCTTAGAATAAAAAAAATAATATATAAAATATATGATACTCCACTAAACTTGTTGAATATAATAATAAAGTTTTATTAAATAATGCCAACCGACACAGGGGATGTAGCTCAAATGGTAGAGCGCTCGCTTTGCATGCGAGAGGCACGGGGTTCGATCCCCCGCATCTCCATTTTTTTTCTCCATTTATTTTTGGTTGTTTTGGGGTTGGGTTTGGATGAAAGTTTAGGCCCAAACAAATATAACTGTTCGTTCAGTTCGGCCTAATAAATTGGACTTCTTTAAATTCCCTCTCCATAATGCAACTTTTATTTTTGGGTACATGGAGTTATTTCATCTCATATGAGTAGTAGTAGTAGTAATAATAATAATAATAATAATAATAATAATAATAATAATAATAATAATAATAAATCTCCAAATCTACGCATGCTGCCGTTAACTAATTGTATACTTTTTGAAAATTGATTTTTTTTTGTTTTCTGTTGAATCGGCAAATTTATATTAACCGGTCGAGTTTTTTTGGTTCATTTACAATTTAACTGCTCTCGACAGATTTAACAATTTTTCTGATTTTTGTAATGAACTATGACTAGGGTTGGAAATAAGTCAGGTCGTTCGTGAGCGACTCGTGACTTGATCTATTTTGAATCTTACTCGATTTGTCTTTCTAAATAAATAAGCTATGCTCGAAATTAAGATTTTACATTTCTATTTAAACATACTTGACTCATCTATATTAGACCTAACTTGTTAGCTTAAAATACTAATTTATATAATTAATATATATATAATAAAACTAAAAAAATATTTAGCGTATGAGTCAAAATTATTAATAATTTTGATTCAAAAAAAATCAAATATAATGTGAAAGAGGTACAATAAGTCACTTTTATTCAAAATTATTATTAGTTTTAGTGTGTTAGATATGTACAATGCTAAAGTGCACAACTTTTTTTATATTATAAATATAATTTAATATATATATTAATTAAAAAAGAAATATGGTTTAATAAGTTATTAAGTTAGGCTAGACTTCTTAAATTTAATAAATAAGTCATACCAAACTTAATTTATGAATCTATCGTAGACCTTTGGCTTAGTTCGTTTATTAAACTTTTTAAATATATCTTACCTATTTAAGCAGTGGCCTAGCTCGATTCAGCTCGTGTCCATCTTTAATTATGATCATCCGGTCCGGCCCAAGTCTGAAAAAGCCTTACCGCTTCATCTGATGGTTCATGGTTGTTGAGGAAGTTGGTTGTTGATTTGTGATGTTCAATTAAACCTTCCTTTCAACATGAGATATCCTTGTTTCCTTTGTTAAGAAATTTTGTCCACCCACCATATGTTTTGGATGCAAGTATTTAATGTTCACAGTATTGAATGCAATATCAACGTTTTCAATATTGAATGCCATGCCACTAGTAAGGACACCAATGTCTCCCTCAAAATAGCTCGCATGCTTGACATTTTATTTGATAACCATTTTTTTTTTTTGATTTCCAACCTAATTTTCACGAAGCAATCTATCAATTTTCAATCTACACGACGTTAATGATTATACTCATTGATAATAAATTTAATAACATATGATAAAAATAGAGAGTGCCAAAAAATAATGAAGGTGCTAAATATTAAATCTATGGTGAATATAATATATTCTCAGTTTTAAAGAGTTCGTTATAAATTGTTGAATTTATTGTACATCTAACATCCTATTGTAAATAAGATAAATAGTACAATGCTACTTACTTAAGTAAGTAACACCCCCATTAAATATATATATATATATTATTTTAATTTATTTATTCATAATACATTAATTATACTTATTAACCCCTCCCAAATATACTCAACTCTGTCTCGGGTCGAAATCTTGGTCCATTTTTTTAATCTCAATTCCACATTGAAAAAAAAATTGTAACAAATAGTTATTAATATCAATTTGAAATATTAACACTAAACACAACCAATATTTTATAGAAAAAAATCTTGTCCAAAAATTTAATCAATTGAACTTATTTTTGTGAAAATTTAGATATTTAATTATTTTTTTACTTCTATTAATTTTGGAAAAAAGTACTTTTAATATTTCTACTCTTAACATTTCTTTTATGAAAATAGAACAATGTCTCTAAATTCTAATGATAAGTAACTTTTTTATTAGGTGAGCCAAATATCATTCATGAAATCTTATAACTCATATTTTATATCTCTTATATTGACATAATAGAAATAATCTCTTATATTGACATAATAGAAATAAATAAAATGGTGGAGTGATAAGCAACTTCTTACTATTTAAGTAGATTACGAGTTCGAGTTCTTGTGAATGCAAAAAATTCTCGTTGAAAATCTTACATGAGAACGACATCAAATTAGTGAGGATTATAATGGACTTAATCTAATCTGTGGACAGGACAGTGCACTTCTTAGCGTCGTGCAAGCTGAATGAATGTATCCCTTCCCGAATAATTAAGTGGTCGGAGATATAAAGCACATGCACACTTTTTAATTCTAGCATTCATTTAAGTTTTTTATTCATCAATATTTGACTCGTCAAGGTTGATATCACAAATATTATACTCATATGTCCATGGGAGTTGACACTAATGTTAAACAACTTGAATGATTTATAACTAAATATTAAAATAAAAATACTCTCATAATAAATAATATTAAATAAAATATTGATACACTCATAAATATTATAGGTCAATTGGCCGGAATACATGGTTACAGGTCCGCATTAATATACTTAAATAAGAGAAGTGAACTCTATAATTTATAACATCGTACACTTCTATACTTCATAATTATTTATAAATAACTTTTCGATTAAATTTTTTTACATGCCTTGCTAGAATTTCATGGTTGCTGCATTAATGTTTTTCGCCTAACATTGCATATTTGCATGATCTGTTCGATTGTGCTCGTTGAAAAATCTAACAAACAGTTAATACTATACTTGTTAGTTTCAACAACAAAAAATTATTAACATGAGTAATTCCGTTCCAGAAAGAACATCCTTCTCAATAATGTATTTATTGGTATTTAACTCCGAGTTTATTACCTCCCAAATATCGACAAGAATTTCAATAGTTTTTTGGTGTCAGTTGTAAAATATTATTCAAGGTGTTAGTTGTAAATTTATTGGTGTTAGTTGCAAAATATTATTCAAAGTGTTAGCTGTAAATTTATTGGTGTTAGTTGTAAAAAATGAATTTTAAGGTAGTCACTAGTATAAAATTTTATTTTTCAATGTACTTGTAAAATCTTTCACTACTAATTATTATTCGTTATTGTTGTAACATGTAAACACTTTATTTTTTTAATATATTATAATCTGTATTTTTTATTTAGAAAAATATATCCATTAATGAAATAGTAATATGTTAAAATAAAAAAAATAATTCGTTTTATTGTTATTAATATTAAAATAATTAAAATAAAAGTGAATTACTTTGGTTTAGAATGTCTACAACAATTCAAATTATTTAAAATATTATTATGTTTTTTAATTATTTTTAGATTCATGAATCAATTCAAATGTGATATCAGTAAAAAAATTTATTTAATTTAACTTTTTGGTGCCACTAGAAGTAGCATTTATTATAACTTATCGGGACAAAACTAATAGAACTAAATGACCTACAAGTACGATATGAAATGATAGTGTCATTGATGATTTATGAACATGTATACAAGTTTTGGATCCCCATTTTTTCATTTTACGAAATTTGTTACACATAACAATTTACGAGAAAAATAAAGAAGGTATTCAAAATTATTAGAAATCAAATAGACCATTCAAAAAAATTGATGATGAAACTACTAACTCTAATTAATTATGGAATATAATTTTATTGAGTTATATCAATTAAACTTAATTAAATTTTATGTACATGTCTAAAAATGAAGAAATTAAAGCGCGTAATTATCTAATAATAACAAAATAAAATAATTAGTTAATTTTAATCATTTAAATCAAAAGGCAAAGATTCCCTCCCACCAATAATAATAATAATAATAATAATAATAATAATAATAATAATAATAATAATAATAATAATAATAATAATAA
>LTAE01001078.1:7665-29840 GCA_001647135.1 Pontederia paniculata | reverse complement strand
GCGCTGCTGTCTCGGGCGGAGGCGGCCGGGTCTCGGCACTCTGCGGATCCGGGATCGAGGGGCTGGTGCGCTCGTGCCTCGACTTCCAGCCCTGCGCCGAGCTCTACAGCTCGAGGAGCCGGACGACGACGCTCTTCGGAGACAATGGCGGCCGCGGCCTCCCGACTCTTCGGTCGGGGAAGGCCGCGCGGTCGGCCGCGCGGTCGGCCGCGGCTTCTGGTGACTCTTCCTTCCTAACTGGATAATAATGTTTCTACACTTCTAACGGAAAGAAGCACAATCTTCAAATGTTTTCTTGATTAAATCTGTGCACTATGTGAAACTTCATCGTTCTTTGTTAGATGTGAAATGTAACTTTAACGCTGCAGTTAAACTTAAAAATTTTGATCCATAATCTTGTGTAAATATATCACAGAAGGGATGATTCCTGTCCAGAATCGATATATTCCATTCATGAGAAGTGATTTGCTCTGGTTCTGGAAAGCATCTGGGTATTTGATGCCAACAATTTAACTAAACTGCGGAATTTGGCTAAATTTCTTGTTGCTGCAAGTATTCTTGGCCATCTTTGTTCGTAATCCGATTTTTTTTAAGCCAATTTTTTGTTCATGGAATGTTGAAGCAAAAATTATACAGAACAGACAAAAAGATGCAAATACCTTTTTCTGTTTCAAATAAAATTACAGAAACACATGGTTGACTGGAAAGTTGATGGAAATTGGGAGACGTGTGTTGGTGTCAATTTGTCTTGTTTACATATGTTCTTCGTTTATTGTTCGATTTTTTTTTGGTATAAAATAGTCAGATAGCATTAAAAATGTCGACTTGCTGTGTGTGCCGGTGCAGAAAAAGCAATGCCATTTGTCCTGGAACCAGCAAAACCAGATGGGGAGAAGAAGCATGCTGACCAAAGGAGAGTTGTAGTGACCGGCATGGGAGTGGTGACTCCTCTAGGTCATGATCCAGATGTCTTCTACAATAATCTCCTGGAGGGAGTCAGTGCCATAAGTGAAATCGAAACATTTGACTGCTCCTCTTATCCGACGGTAAAAAAAATTACTTCTTTTCCTCTTTCTTAGCACCTTCTGAAATTGTCATCTTCTACAGTTCTACGCACTGTGAACAATAAGTAGGGATTTCCTGATATAGTTCACCAAATTTTCCATCATTAGCTCCAATAGTAAGTACATTGAAGAAAATTGCTCATGGTTTCAAGATTTTATGGTGCTTTTGTTGTACATTCAAGATCTTTATGTTTGCTGGCTGAGACAATTTTTGGGTTGATCCTGATGCTCGACCTTTGTTCTAGAGAATCGCAGGAGAAATTAAATCCTTTTCCACAGATGGGTGCGTGTCACCAAAATTTACGAATCGGATGGATAAGTTCATGCTTTACATACTTACCGCGGGTAAAAAAGCTCTCGAAAATGGAGGAGTCACCAAAGAGATCATGAGTGGGATTGACAAAACAAGATGTGGCGTTCTTATTGGGTCTGCAATGGGTGGGATGAAGGTAATATATCATCTTCCATTTAGCATTGAATTCTCATTAATCATCATATTTTAGTTTTCTTAACTTCATAGCTTTGATATAATTTTTGCCTATTGATGAGCCATCAGTATACGCGAGCTTATGGTTTTTCTTTCGTCCCTTGCCATTTACAGTGACCTCATGCCTCTCTCTGCAAAATGTTTGTAGTGAACTTGTCGATTCATATACTTCTTCAGGTGATCAATGATGCAGTTGAAGCATTAAGGATTTCATACAGGAAGGTGAACCCATTCTGTGTACCCTTTGCATCTACAAATATGGGGTCTGCAATGCTCGCAATGGATCTGGTTGGAAAACTAATGCAGATTGATTTAAGCAGATTCCTACTTGAAATGTTTCTCAATATCAGAAACATTAACAATGCATTTTTCTTATTGAGAATAGGGTTGGATGGGCCCAAATTATTCAATTTCAACTGCATGTGCCACCAGCAACTTCTGCATTCTAAACTCTGCAAATCATATTATACGTGGTGAAGCTGTAAGTCACTCAATTTAGTTCTACGACAGTGATATAACTAGAGTCATGGATCTACTTTTACTCATTTTGCTTCTCTTATAATCTTGCAGGATATGATGCTTTGTGGTGGTTCTGATGCTGCAATTATACCTATTGGTATTTGCACAGACCATCTAAACAAAGAACTTTTCTTGGGTTTTCGTGTGTACCCCACTGACATTGTTTTGCAGGTCTGGGAGGCTTTGTGGCATGTAAGGCACTTTCACAAAGAAATGATGATCCTACCAAAGCTTCACGCCCTTGGGATGTGGTTTGTGCAAGTTCCTTTTGATCTTCATTCTGGCTTTAATCTCCTGATTTGTTGTACATTTTAATTGGACATGAGGACTCTGCTGAGCATCATTTTATGCAGCTGTGTTTTAGGGTGTGAGGCATGATAACTGTTTAAAATTTAGTGATGATGACATTGTAAAATTCTTATTTAAAATTTAGTGATGATGACATTGTCAAAGCTTATTTAAATCCTTCAATTGTCACATTCAATTGATAAGTTTAAACTCTTTTTCTTCAGTTTTTTAGTTCTTGAAAAGTACCCTTTTTGTAGCAGATCCTTTCCAGAGAATCTTTTTTTAAAAACGCCTATCTGATTTGTTCTACCAATCATTTTCTCTCAGGATCGTGATGGATTTGTTATCGGGGAAGGTGCTGGCGTACTCCTGATAGAAGAACTAGAGCATGCTAAGGTTCATCCATGCAAAACATGTTACATTTACTACCTAAGATTTGTTATCATTGTTCAGTTTGTCTTATCAACGTATATGTTTCATGACTATTTTTTTTCCCTGTTGCATGCCTTGTCTGCATTTACAGCAAAGAGGAGCAAATATATATGCTGAGTTTCTAGGGGGAAGCTTCAGCTGTGATGCTTACCACGTGACGGAGCCACATCCTGAAGGTAATAAATCCTATCTTTAGTTACTTATATAATATCTGTGTTTCTTTTTTTTTTGTCCATGCTCTTACCATGCTGAATATCTTTCAATCAGGTAAGGGTATAATTCTTTGCATTGAGAAAGCACTTCAGGTATCAGGGGTAGCCAGAGAGGATATCAATTATGTAAATGCTCATGCAACTTCAACACCTGCTGGCGATATACAAGAATATCGGGCGCTTATTCATTGTTTCGGCCAGAATCCAGAGGTTTGAGTTTAACTTTTTCGATCATATTGTTTCTTGCATCTAGAAGCTAAGTAGAAAAAAAAAAAAACTGCAGCTAAGAGTGAATTCAACGAAATCCATGATTGGTCATCTATTAGGGGCTTCCGGTGCAGTAGAAGCTGTTGCAGCTGTACAAGTAAGAATATCCAAATGTCTTATTATGGTTTGTCTTGCTACTTATTTGTTTTATTGTTGAGCCAGTGATATATCTTAGTCTCTAACTTGCTCAATTTAATAGCTGTCACCAATGACTCAAAATTACATAAATCTTAGGTCTTTTAATCACATTTCAGAAGAGCTAACTATACTTATTTCTTATATCAAATTTAGTCTATGTTATACTGAGAAGTCAAGAACCTCCATAATCCTTCAAGTAATAGATTTTGCAATCATAAATAATCATTTTCCATTCTCACAAAATATTTTCAATTGGTAAATAGATCATGAAGTTCATTTAAAAGTACATATAGGATTTTACAGTGTATAACTCATTACATCTAGTCAAAGAATTTTTGTCACACCCCGAACCTGATGCTGGGACGCAACAAGGGGGTTGTTGCGATATTTCACTTATTCGAATTTAAAATTGATGACCAACAATTCAAAATAAAATTAACTTTGAAATTTGCCAAAATTTTCGACATGACATTTGCTAAAAAATGTGTTTATGCGTCAAGTACATATATAGAATGGGCCAAGCCCAAATCATTTATCAAAATCTAACTGAAATATACTAAAAGTAAATGAGCTAGATACCCTGAATGGGAGTTCAACAATACTCCATCACAACCACACCAACCAACATAGGCACTAGGGTTCAGAAGAATAGGTTACTAAGTTATGAAAGAATAGGAAAGAATAATAACTCTCGTCCTCTCCAATCTATCACACACATATAATCCTAATATTCCTTTTTATGTGCCCGGTGAGCATGTAAAGACAATATCCATCATTCCTCGAGGAGCATCACATCCTCCTCATCTACAAGCGTAAAAAAGCATAAGTAGAGGATTGAGCATGAAAAGCTTTTTAGAAATAAGATATCACAAACTATGAAAATAAAAAAATAATTTCGTACAAAAATCAAATCTCAAAATCTAAATACAAGCTAGTATGATACATAACTTATTTTTATAAGAAAATACTTGCAATTCAATATTGCCATGTAATGGGCTATGTCTACGTATCATGACACTCTCTCGCTATCGGCGAGTAAATTCTCCTCCTCGTCATACGTGAGGATCACCCTGTCCATGCGAGCCATCGCTCATCATGCGGGGGCCTCACTCATCCTTCTCGTGAGGGACACCTCACCCGTGCTAGCCGTCGCTTGATATTGTGATGACTTCACACCTCCGGACACCTCACCCACGCTAGTCATTGTTCGACATTGTGAGGGCCTCTCGTCACCATACATCATCTCGATCATCACAAGTCATCACCTCGCTTCATCACACATCACCATGCATGCTTTAATGCATATGCATGATGTGTCATAATATCATTACGAAAATAATTCATATTTGCATATATATATATATATATATATTCATACATGATTCATTAAACCTCACATGTTAACACATCCAAAAAAAAATCTGTATCAATGAAACAATATCGTAATATCTGAATCCATGAAAATTATATAACATAATTCATATCAAAATGTTGGAAATTCCAATGCCTAAATAATAGCCCAAAAAACAATTACATCATTGATTGACATAATTAATCACATGAGCTAAAGCAATGCTTTAATTGGACCATTAATAATATGGTTATACCACTTACCTCGGCTGCATTCGACCTTATCGAGTCTCCCGCATCCAAGTAAATCCACGATCCAAGAACCTATTCAAACACAATAGAGATTTCATTTAGTATCTCTTATTATACATTCAAATCATTAAATTAAACATTTTCAAATTGATCTTGTGACTAAATAAGTCAATTCATTATTTTCAGATTTATTAAATTAAATTAATTTAACAATCCGAATCTTATCTTTAAGTCCATTCTTTAATCTTAATCTATTTAGAGACTTATAGCTTACCATCTTAAAATGGTCTAAGTCTGATATAATTCATTATCATGTCCTCATAAATCCCTTAATCAATCCTTCTCATAATTATAATCATTATAGAATCGTATTTCTCATTACCTAAATTTATATATACACATATATACATATGTACACACACATATATATAAATCTCAAGTACCAATTACCTTATTACTTACAAGAAATTTAATACATATACTTTGCGAAATTACCAGATTGCCCTTATTAATTGAAAATTTTACAGGAATTGCCACTAGGCTTTTTACTAGAAATGGGTTGGGCTTACAATTTTACCTAACATGGCAAGAGGAGAGTTGCTAAGAAGTGAAAAAGTGACTTAGGATTATTGTACTGATTTGTAATTTTAAATGAGGATTCTTTAGGGTTGAAAGTTGCACCACCCTTAAGTCCCGTGGCTTTTCGATTTCTTAAATTAAGTAAAAATATTTTTTTAGTTAGCATTACAAAGGTTTCATATCTTGCATATTCTGAATTGCATGGCTTACAATTTATGATATTTCATGAACAAACTCATACTCATAGTTTGCAGTGATAAATCTCTCAAAATATTTCAGGAAATAGGCCAGGGTTATATCATTATCCCCTTGCATTAGGCTAAAGCTTTAACCTTTCTATATTGGTAATTGATAGAAATAACATTGATATAGACAATAAAAATTTTTTGGACCTTTTACCATACTAATTAGTTTAGTTACTCTTATATTAGATTTTCTTTTAGATTAGGTCTCCTAGTTATATAGTACATAAGGTGTTTAGAACTCCAAAAATACTCTTGTACAATTCTTTTGGAACTAGACTTAATGAAGGAATATTGTTTTTAGTCTATTTCTCATAAGCAAAATATTAATTAGGATTTAAAAATAGGTGAACTTAGTAAATCTTTATCAATTTGATACAAAAACAAAATCAATCATTTCATTCTCATTGTAGGATTGAAATGACGCCAAGAAGGGATGGGGTTGAGTTGATGTGTCTAATTTTTGCATATAACTTTTTGAGGGGAAAGGGTTGAGTTGATGTGTCCAATTTTTGCACATAATTTTTTTTTCTTACAAACTAGATTGAACAAATTAATCAATAACATACGCTACATATAGATAATAATGTGTTCACCCAAATGCAATAGATAATATATTAGATAATATTCTCAACTTAGCACAATGATATAAATAATTGGTCAAGATACGATCAATGTACGTACAATGAAAATAAATTAATGATTTGAGTCACAATATCAAAATAAAGGATGGATGATATATAACATTGTTCAACTCTCAAATTTCATTTGACTTGTGACTTCATTGGTCCCTCAACTAGGAATACTTCTCGATTATCTACCTTGTGAATAGTAGAATCACATTCTAATGGACCATGGCCACTACAACCTAGAACATCTTCATTATTCACCCTACTTAGACACCCAGTAGCAACCACTCCAAAGCCCACTCCTTTGGCATGACCCACCTTTCTGTCTACCTTAAGTGACAATCACTCTATATCCCAAATCTTCACCGTCAAACACTCTTTATGTATCTAGCCTTCTCAAACACTTATTTTTTTTAGAGGATGTCTGTTGATTTATTTTCATTGAATTATTATTTCAGGTTTAAAAAAATGAAAAATTTTGTAATTGATATAGTAAAATTGCTTCGTGACTACCTTCTTGTTGGAGGGGTTTTCTATATGAAATTTGGTGTCTCTTTTACTTGGTATTATTTTTTTTTGCGCGATATTAGCTTGAATTATTTTTTAACTCGAGGGAGAATTCCCAATACTTTATATATTCTTCATAGATGTAGAACGAAATCTAATAATTACATAGTCAATTTGCCAAATGATTGTAGCATAATCTCAGTGTTCAATTTTGAAAATTTTCACTCATGTTGTGATTTTTTTCAACTTCCTCTGATGTCTATAGGTGTTTTGTATGATAGAAACTGTTTGGCGGGCTCACTAATTCTAAAAAGATTTCAAAAAGTTATCGCAAAATAATCTCCAATGCTTCATGTTTTATCAATCCAATTATTTTCATGTTGTCGTTGCTTTGATTAGTGATATTGATCTTCAATATCTTGATGTTATTTTGTTGCACATATACCGTCTTGCAACTCATGTGTTATATTTTTTTTACTTATTTTGACTTTCTAGTTATGTGGTATATAAGATTTTTAGAACCTTATAAATACTTTTATATGGTTCCTTTGGAGTTGGGTAAATACTTTTATATGGTTCCTTTGGAGTGAATGAATGTTGTTTTTAGCCTGTTTTTATAAGCGAATAATTTAATTATGATTTAGGAGTAAGTTAATTTAGTAAACCTCCATCAAACATTTAGTCAAATAATCGAAAGTTGTAGCTAACTGTTACACCTTATTAGAAGATGATTGCAAGGTAAAAGTTTGCTCATTTAGCATTGTTTATATCATGCCCATCATATTTTCCCCACATCTGCAAACTCTTTTATGGCATATGGCAACTTTTCTTGTAGGCTATTCGAACTGGATGGATCCATCCAAATATTAACCTTGACAACCCAGAGAAAAGCGTGGTACGTTTGCTCTTTTATTTGGTCAATTTTTGTCTTCTTGATTGTCATCATTTCATGATCATAATTTCAAATTAAGGTAAATATGCTAACATTTAAGTTCCATTTTCTGTAAAAAAAATGTTCCGTTCTCAGTTCGTATTGGTAATTTTTGAATGATAATGCTAGTGAATAAGATCATATGGATTAGGTACAAATTAAATAGGATAAGAAGTAATTATTGTCTCTGGTGTTTCATCTGTTTATAAGTTTATAACATCGCACCTCAAGTTTCATCGCATACATTCATGGGGAGGGCCAGGAGTCTCTCTCTCTCTCTCTCTCTCTCTCTCTCTCTCTCTAACCTGAACACGTGGATTCAGGATGTGAATCTTCTAGCTGGCACAAAAAAGGAAAGGCTGGACATCAAGGTGGCTCTATCTAACTCCTTTGGCTTTGGTGGACATAACTCTTCTATCCTTTTTGCAGCTTACAAGTAAGCATGACAGGAATGGTGGCAGTAGGATCGAAGTTTCGTATATCACCAACAAAATTTCTCTTTAGTCTATGGTTCCTCTTTGTTGATTTTGCATTTTCTGGAAACAGATAGGACGAAGGGTTGTGCAACTGGAGTGCAAACTTTAGCCTACAACATGTATGATGGACTAAGCTGGTGGCGATTTTCTTTTTTTTTTTTCTCAATTCACTTTTAACAAGTATTCCGTATTTACCTCTGGAAGGCACAAAGTCTCTGAATCCTTCAGAGTTTGTAAGAAAGTTCAGCTGGCTGTTAATTTTCTCCTCCAAAGAATCTAGTCCCTTCCTAGTTACCCCTTTACGTAGCAGCAGCAGCACATTGTAGAATGCGGGTTCGTTGTAAAACTTTTAAATCGAGAAGGCAACTTCAAATGCACACTTCCTTTGGGCCTTCTTGTGGATGTGCAATTAGTAAAGTACTCGTGTGTTTGTCATGCTTTACTTCACAGGCAAGAGACATCATCAGCTGGTTCAGTGCTTCAAGCAGCTGATCAAGTTCTCAAGAGTGTCACTTATCAAATATTGATGATGCCAAATAACAGTGACCTGAACTCGTAAACTGGAGCACCTCTCCACCAATTTGCATCCTGCAAACAAACATGCTTCACAGCTGGGGAACGGCTAACAGACGATGAATTATTAATGGTCATCTGTTTTTTTTCTTTTTTGGTGTCTTATAATATTTCCAGTCTTCTTTTCAGCAAGCAGATACCTTCTTATCAACAAGAAAGGGGAAAAGGAGACAAAACAAAACAAACTCAGTATTCAATGGCAAACTCATTGTTTGCTTAATATGAGGTTCATGGAAGGTCCAAATCCTACTAGACTCCTCCAATGCTTGTAGTTTGGAGCTTTTGGCAGGTCAGATATCTTATTCAAACCTAACTTGCTTCCTACTGCTTTCTTTAATGTTTTGTTAAGGCAAGTTCTCATTATTTATATGTAGTAGGATTGCACACAAATTATTGCAGTAGGTAGGTAATGATCAAGCTCAATTTTACCAATCTTCCATTAAACAAAAGCTGATGTGACAAGAAATTCTAGTAATACAACTTTCCTCAGCATCCCTTGTTTACCTGGATAAACCATTTTAATCATTGATTTCTTTAGCAATGTTGTTAATTTATCTTCTTTAGTAGCTTCCCATATTAAACAATCGAAACTACTAACAAAAGCTGCATCACCATTTAAGACTGATTAATATAACAATATGATATTTAATGGAAGGAAACAATATTAAATGACAATAACGATAAGGACGGTGACTCCACTTTGATGTGTTGTTAGAGACATTTAGATTCCATCTTCGATGCTCTATTTATTTATTTAATTTTGGTAACTCTTGGTAGGGGTTCAGTTCTCGGCAAGAAAGAAATCGACGGAGGACAAAGAAAATAAAATTAAATAAAAGGACTAAATAGATGCAAAGGGCAAACCAGTCATTATGAATAATTAATTATTCACAGTGGAGGAGAGAGGCCTCTCACGGCCGTCTCAACGCCGGAGGTCCGGCGTCGTTTCCGGTATGTACATGAGTTCCTCTCGCTAAAAGCACATTCCCGTTTTACCCTTAAGCACTAATTTTCCAGCTGCCCGGCGCCCTAACAGCGGCGGCGGTGCCGCCGCCGCCGTCAACCTCCGGCCCCCGTCCCACAGCCTGACGACGCTCCCGTTTAACGCCGCCCGGTCCTGGTACCTGTACCAACCCATGTCCACAGCTCTCTTGCTCCTCACTTCCGTCGCCTCCTCCTCCTCCGCCGCCGCCGCCTGCCCGTAGACCTCATCTCCCGAGGCCTTCTCCTCGGCCGCCTCCCCTTCGTTGGAGTCCGCGTGGAAGTACGATATAAACCTGCCCTTCGGCGTACAGAAACAGTCGTCGTCGTCGCTGAGGCGTAACCTCTCAGCCGCCGGCTGCGCATGCGGAAGGACCAGAGCTTCCGTCCTGTCGGCGGCTACGTCTGCATCAGACTTCTTCGGCGGAGGGAGGACCGCGACGGCGGGAATGGCTACCGCGGCTGCGGGCTTGGAGGCGACGGCGGCCGACCTGAAGCGCCAGAGGCCGACGACGGCCGCCATCGCGGCAAGCCACCAGGCCCAGAGGGAGCCGGCGATGGCCGCGGAGCGGGAGAAGATGAGGGCCTCCGCCACTGCCGTCTCCATCGCCGCCAGCTCCATTTCCTTGCGAGCAAAAAGGAAGGATGCGAGAAGCCCAAAGGCCTCGTCTTTAATAAAAAAGCCGTGTGTGTGTGTGTGTGGAGTGGGAGGCGTCATGGGAAAACATTAAATAAAAAAAGGAACAAAAAAGGAAGGCGGAGAGGAACGAGGAGGACCGTCGGATGTGGTAGGAATCAGATCAGATAAGGAGAAAGATGCCGGGAATCGAGTGCGGGAGATGCCGCACACTTGGCACATGTGGATGGAGGTGGAGCGAGCGACACGTGTGAGCTGCGGAGGGAAGGACTCGTCCACGCGCGCGGCGGGGTCCGCCCGCGTCACGAGTGGCTTTGTGCCTTTGTGGTGGAGGAAGGCGTTGAATTCACGTGGGACCCATTTGAGATTTCGGCGTGGGGTCCAGTTCCAGCTCAGCATCCTAAGCATCCAAAGACAAAGAGGACGACGCGGCTTTGGATTTTTCCCCGACGGAAGGAACGCCACCAAATCCCTACGGTCTGCGGATTTCAATACAAACTTCTTTTCTTTTCTTTTTTAAAAAAAGAAAATACTATAAAAGAGCTCTTTTAATCTTTCGAACTCAATAAGTTAAGCAAAATTAACGAGAGAGTGAGAATCATAAAAATAAGATATAAAAATTTAATAAATTTTGTCTTCTCCGAAGACCGAATTTTTTATATGAAAATAATATTTAAAAGATAAAAAAATAATTAAAATCTTAAAAAACTTATATAAGAATTTCAAGTAGAAAAATTAAAATCTTCTAAATTTTAGGAGCTTCATCTTTGAGTCCTTGTAAGAAAAATCTCTCACTAGATTTAGCTCAGACTCATTGTTCGATTAACGAAATGCAGTATGGGATGAACGATTTCGTCGTCCTAATGATTTAAGAGTTTATGATGATATGAAATCATATAAATTTATCATTAAATTAAGATTCATGATATTATCAATAAAATATATAATTTTGAAAAAAAATAATAATCTCAAATACGGATAAATATTATATCGAACTCAATAAGTTAAGCAAAATTAACGAGAGAGTGAGAATCATAAAAATAAGATATAAAAATTTAATAAATTTTATTTTCGGAACCGAGTTTTTTATATGAAAAAAATAATTAAAAGATAGAAAAATAATTAAAATCTTAAAAAAAATATATAAGAACTTCAAGTAAAAAAAGTAAAAAAAAAAATTAAAATCGTCTAAATTTTAAGAGCTTCATCTTTGAGTTCTTGTAAGAAAAATCTCTCTCTACACTTACCTCTTCGATTAGCGAGATTCAGTATAAGATGAACTATTTCACCGTTCTAATTATTTAAGAGCTTATGAAGACATATGATCATATAAATTTATCATTAGATTAAGATTTCTTATTAATAAAATATATAATTTTGAGAAAAATAATAATTTCAAATACAAATAAATATTATATCGGACATAAATTACTGTTTTAAGTCAAACATATTATTTATATATGTATTATATAAGTAACTGTATGGAAGAAAAAAAATCATAAGATCTTTTTTTGTTATAAAATACTTGTTTTCATATTTAAACAACGATAAAATTCTTTTTAATTTATGAATAATAATATTATATAAACAATGATGTGACCGATTCTGATATGATAACTCTTTCCTTTTCTCTTTTATTTGGATGGTTCCTTTCGATTGGGTGCTTGTGTGACTCTCTATGATTGAGTTGCATGGATGAGTCACCACGTTATAAATTGGATATTATTCTCGATCATGCATGCAACTTGGAGTTGAAGAACAAGAATCATATAAAAAGAAGAAATTGTTCTTGGCCGTAGCTTCAAGGGGGAACATGAGCGTCTCATTACTAACCGATTTAATTAATTTACGAGCCAAACAGGACTGTCTACTCTTTTAACATCGTAACATGCATTTTAACAATTAATCATTTGAAACTAATTGCGATAAACTCGTATCACCGTATGCTCCTGCAAGGCTGCAACTATCACTTTTAATTGATTAATGAATTTTAAGGTAAGGCCTCGAGGAATTATGACAAAACATGATAAATCTTCACACAAACTAGTTAAAAAATAAATATTTTTAAAAACAAATTTGTAAAAACAAAGACTGTATCTATATTATTTAAAATTGTATTTCTTAGAAATTCAATAAGCTGATTTCGAAATATCAACACAACTTGAATTCATAGATAAACTAAGCCAGAACCAAACCAAATACAACAAGCCACAATCAAATCTCAAACTCTTTCTCATTTGCACATGTTAATTGCCATGTCTACTCATCATGGTTTTTTTTTTTGGAAAAAGGAATTCTATCTATTAGCAAAATAGTTTGAGTTGTCGACGAAGAAGAATTCCCGTGGGAATGTCTGCCAATACTTGTCAAGTAGTACTTCTCCGTATACATATTTAATTGTGAACTTATGGAGTGCGGCGGCGCCAGTGCCCACAAGGGCGGCACTCTATCCACCCTATATATATTTGCAATCTTCTTCAAAGCTTTCAAATGCGCTAATAAAATTATCAAAATCTCGATTTTTTATTATCTTTTTATATTTAATTTTTATCGATCATACGATCTAATTTATAGTATCTTTACGATATTCATAAAATCTTTCACAAAATCAAACGATCATTGTCCGATCGTCGATCTTGCAACTCTCCTCCGATCTTAAATAAATTTTGATCTCAATAAGCTTGTGTGCTAATAGGTTCGAGTGATATTTGTACACCGGCGGTTGCATTGCTGGCAAGGCTTGGATCCACATTCAAACAAATTTATTTTTAGGTTTAGAGTCTGTTTGACAACTTAAGAAAATTATCGTAAGAATTTTAATTTTTCAAGTAAGCTACTTTTTGAAAAGTGACTTTCCATTTTTTTATATCTATGAAAATTTTCAATTATAAAGTGTTTGGCTAGACAAGTGTGAGAAATTTTACAATGATTTATATAACTTTATAAAATAATTTTAAATATGTTTTTTATATTTATAAATAAATTCATAAAAAATATATGAAATACATGATTACTAATAATAAAATTTTAATTAAATTGCAAAATAATAATTAACTATTATAACAGTCATTCAACATAAAATTTGTGATAAATTAGTCATTTCAATTTAAAAGTCAATTTTTCCCTTAATATTTGATCGTTATAGAGGATAAATTTATTTTATTTAAAAATTAATTAAAAAATTTGTGATTGTTGAGGAAAATGACCGTTGGGGAGAGGGGAGAAGGTGCTATAAAACCTCCTCCTCCTCCTCTACCTTCATTTATTTCCTTCAAAAAAAGAATTGTTCTTCACATTTATATTTTTACTTCAGTTCATTTATTTCCTCTTAAAAATTCTTTCTCACTCATGGATTTAAATCAATGGCGGCGAAGAATTAATAAAAATGACGAGGAGTTCATATCCATCATATTTCCCTTGTTCATACTTCTGCTTTGACAAGAGCCTCTTATGTAAAAAAAGTTTTGGAAGGTCATGAGGATCATTGTAGAAGAGAATTTTGTATGGAGGTTCATGTATTTCATTTACTTGTACAACATTTGAAAGAGAAACAACTCCTTCAAAACATGGAATAACAAGTGGTAATGTTTAATTATAAATTAGCACGTAATGCTGACAAGTGACAATCATATGGTTCAAGAACGATTTCAGCATAGTGGAGAAATCATTTATCGATATTTTAAAAAAGTATTGAAAGTGATTATCCAAATATCACAAGAAAATTAGGAACAACATCAAATATTTTTCATATTTCAGGGAATGCAAAATTTACTTAGTTTATTTCCAAATTTTATATCATATTGATTAAACCATAATTTTTTTTAAAAAAAATGTAGAATTGCATTGGCGCAATTGATGATACTCATGTTCCAATTATGATTGCACAATATTTGCAAGATCTTTATCGTAATTGAAAGGATACTTTATCTCAAAATGTGATGGTGGCTTGCGATTTTGATTTGTGTTTTGTATACGTAAGAGTTGAATGGGAAGGGCCTGCATGAGATGCTAAAGTTTTACAAAGTTCATTAGATCAATAATTTTATGTTCCTCCAGGTAAGTATTATCTAATGGATGTAGATTATGCAAATACACCAAGTTTTCTTGCTCCATATCGGGGAGTGTGATATAATTTGCAAGAACAAGGAAGAAGTAGAGAAAAACCAAAGTATTATAAGGAGTTATTTAATTTTCGACATGTTACCTTCGGAATCATATTGAGCGCATAATTGGCATATTAAAAATGTGATTCCCCATTCTCAAAGTAGAAACCTTCCATCCAATTGATTCTCAAACTGATATAGTTATTACATCATGTGTACTTCACAATTTAATTAGAATGCATAATGACGATACATGATGGTTAAACAACAATGATAACGATATCAATGCAAGTGAAATTATCGATGTGCCCAATGGTGATGATGAGTACACTAGAGATATTGAGTTTATGAACAATGGTGATAATGAGTACGCTGGAGATATTGAGTTTATGAACAATCAACGAACTGCAGATGCAAGAATGCGAGAGAATATCGCTATAGCAATGTGGGATGACTATTGTCGAATTGGAAGAATTAGGAATATTTTATAAGTTCAAATATATTTATGCTTTTGGTACTTTAAATATGAATTTATTATAATGACTTCATTTCTTCCAAATTTTGCAAGTGTAGCATGAGAATTAATTTCAAGTAAGTTACTTGAATTTTTTTTAAAAAATATTAATAATGAAAGTAGCTTGCTCCATCAAAAATATAAAACTCAGAAGTTCTGCTATCACAATATAAGTGCATAGTGCATACCATCAAAGAACATAAAACACAAGTTTGGTAAAAAATATATCAACTATTAGAACATAATTTGTAAGTCTACTCAATCAAAGTACATAAGACATAAGTTACTTCAAAATATATCAACTGCTACAAGTTTACTTAATCAACTTTGATAATCATCAATTTGAGTAATTTCTCTCTTCGTTTTTTCGTAAGAGACAAAAATGTCTCACGATTATTTTTTTCATTAAAGACCATAGTGGCTTTGAACAACTCTTGTTGTTCGAACCCTTGCATATAATTTAAAACACTAATGCATTTGGCTATGGAGTAATCTTCTGGTGGTGGTGCATTTTGCTTTTCCAAAGCAGCAATCTATTTATCAGACTCTTCCTTTCGCAATGCAAATGTACTCTTGTGCCAAATAAAATTGTGAATTCTTGCTTGGTCTACATCTCTTAGGTGGAGCATGCTCTTGCACTTGAAAGGACTTCCTTGTCTTCAAATATTTGCTTGTGGTCATGCTGATTAAAAGAAATTATTTGCTTCATTATCATATGTTGGTATTTGACTACACAGTGGATCAATAATTCAATACCATCAAGATTGTGGTCAAGCTCATGTTCCCATTCAAATCGCAATGATGAATCTCCAAGTGCTGAAACTGATGGCATTGGTGATTGCGGTAAAGATGATGTATTTGGATTTCATGGTGGCATCATCCCTCCAGCACGAGAACGATTTCCTATTGCGAATCTCCCTATAATATAAAAATAATAAAACAAAATGAAATTGGTCAAGAGGAAATTTAATATTCATGTCCAGTAACATCTTGTTCCAAGCTTCTTTTTGTCATCCGTTTTGTCCTCGATATCTTGGAGTGTTATAGTCAAATAATAACTTTACAAAATAAGCTTCTTTTCATTTCATTCCATTTAGCTCTATTGGAATTTCTTTTTGGATCACCTACATGTTATATATAACCAAAGTAAATACATTCATTAGCAAACTTTAAATTGAATAAAGATTAACATATATGTAGTACATCAGTATGACAACAAACTTTAATTGAAAAAAGAGCCAGTGATAGAAGAAAAGCATACATTGCAATGTAATAATGAAAATATATTTCTTTGTAATTTCTTTATAAAAACTCAGCCTTAATAATCGATAAATCAAAGATAAGAAAATTGCTACATGATTGAATGCATTTATTAGAAGCAATTAAGGTAGGAAATAACACATATAAGGAGAATCAAAATATTTGAAAATAATCAATGAAGTAAATATCATAATATAGAAATAAATACTCATTATTTATTTTGATATCTTTATTTTTAAAATTCATACGATTTCGAGGCAATGATAGAAGGAAAGCACATGCTGAAAAGAAAAAAAAAGTTTTCTTAAAAAACTTCTCCCTGCCTTAAAAATTCCTAAATCAAAGCTAAAGAAATGATAATGATTCTAATACATTCTTAGGTTAATGTCTATTTTTTTTCTCGGATAAAGTGTCATGTGGAGGAAAATAAAGGGCAACAACAAAAGAAAAGCACATAGTGCAACAAATTAAATGAAAAAAAATATATTTCCTAATATTATCTAAATCAAAGCTAAAAAGATGCCATAAGATTGAATGCAGATAATTTGATCTTCAAGCATCAACAAGCAAGCATGTTTTAAAAGGGAAAAAATATTTCTTAAAATAGTTCTCTCCCTTAAAAATTTCTCAGGGCTTAGGTTTCCTATGTGTCTCTAATTTGTTTCCTAGGTTTTTAAGAGAAAAAATCTCCTACACATGGATCTTAAGCAAATGAACCAATGGAGAAAAATATTATGTAAGGAAATGTGTAAGGAAAATTGTTACCTAAATTGTCACCAGCATTAGCATTCTCCATCTTCGCGGCAACAAATCGACAAAGAGTAGCAGATCCAATAAGAAGAAGAAGAAGAAGAAGAAGAAGAAGAAGAAGAGTTGAGGGAGCAATAAAGGTGGAGAACTTTGGGAGTCGCAGTAGCGAAAAAGAAAGAGAGGCGACAACGACAAAGAGTCACATGAAAAAAATCTGAGGTTATGCTCATTTTTTTATAGGGGATTGGAGCCTTCCAGAGAATATTTTTATTTAAAAATTAACATCCAAACACATCTTTTCCCTTTTTTTACAAGGACGACAATTTGTTTTTGGATGAGGTTGTTTCCATTGGAAGGTGGTTCCCAAAAAGGCCCTTACGTCCTGTTTGGATCATAATGAAAAACAAATATAAAAATTTTCACAAGATTACACTTTCTAAAAAATATTTTCTTTACATATTTTAGTATACAAACAACTATTTTGACAATGTTTAATTATAGAAAATCAATCATTAGAATGAGTTTTTTTCATAGGATATGAAGGTATTCAAAGAGGCCCTTAGCCTACCAAATTCCTTTGTTTCAACTCTTTCTTTTACCGTTTTTAATTTTTATATCCGGATCACCATTTATAGGACGTGTAACTAATTTTAGTTTTTTAGAATATGTAATAAATTTTATTTTTCTCTGTAGAAATCACCTTTATTTGTGGCTTTGATATTATTAACATCATCCATATAATGAGCATGTATTAATTTTTTTTCTTATTAAAATTTGCTCTCATAATGTGTTATATAAATTTATAAAAAATGAATATAATTTCTTATCCTTAGTTATTTTATATTATTAATTATTTTGTATTTTTGCTCTCTTCTTTCTCTTATATTCAATTCATCA
This sequence comes from Pontederia paniculata, assembly GCA_001647135.1. Classification (NCBI taxonomy): domain Eukaryota; kingdom Viridiplantae; phylum Streptophyta; class Magnoliopsida; order Commelinales; family Pontederiaceae; genus Pontederia; species Pontederia paniculata. Next base: position 11,752 of record LTAE01001078.1, on the reverse strand, counting down.
ATAGCTTTCAATCATGTAATATATTTTCTTTCTTTCTTTATGTTTTGGTTATTGTTTGAGTTATTACTTTCATAAAAAAATTATATTGTTTTTTGTGCATGATCTATTTTTTATTTGTTAAAAAATAAGCAATACTTCATAATTATTTGTTTAAGTTTTAACAGAATTAAATATTTATACTTTTTATTCCACGCAGTTGTAAAGACAAAAAATTCTTTATTAGTTTAAATAGTTTGTCTCTTTTTATTCATACATTTATTTCAATTAATTATTTAATCAGTTTTATCTAATATATCTTATTTATATAACATGCATTATGCAATTTTGAAATAAAATCTTAATTAGGTAGTTATTCTTGAATAATTGGTAACTATTTCTTCTCTTTTTCACAAACTTTTATACTCCTTTTACAAATTTATCTTTCATAGTGAACCCACTAAAAAAATTTCTGACTCCGTCGTTGCTATGGAGTCTACCAAGTGCATGCAAAATCTCCAAAACTATGCTTTTAACGTGCCATGGTCAAATTGATTTTTGTCGCACGATATGCACCAAGGATTTTGAATATAATTATATTGATACTTTAAGATGCCTAAGGGCACATCTTAGCAATCTTAGGGCTTGTTTGGATTGTGTTATTAGGAGAAATAAGATGTAAGATGAGTGGATGAAATAAGTTAAATCATGTTTAGATAAAGAAAAATATAAGTCATAAAAGATTTGAAGAGGTGAGTCATATTTTCAAATCCTAAATTTTTCATTCCACCAATTTGATGGAATAAGGGTGGGTGAATATTTTATGGACAAGATTATCCTTTTAAATAAGTCTTTATAATTATTCCCTAATTCATTCAAGACGACATTCTTTTTTTTTGTAGAGAGAAGATTCAATTTAACGAAATTTTGACGGATCTTTTTATCTGATTTTATAATATCATTTGTTTAATTCCTATACGTTCACATTTTTCTCGTGTTGATTTTGTCATAAAAAAAATTGAATCTATTGAATGTCATCATAATTTTTATCATCATGTTCATTTTTTTTAAAGTAGCTTTCTCGATGCCTTTCACTTTCTCATGTGATTAATCCTCGTGTGTTTCGTACAGGTGTGGACCCACATATAGTGTAGAGAGGACCTCGGCCCCCTCCAATTTTTTGTATATATATATATATATATATACGTATATACTAGTAGTTGTAGTCAATAAATAAAATAAATACTAAATTATCATAATTATCTAACTGATGTAGTGGATAGATGCTTTTGACTAATATCTAGAGATTTAGAGTTTAAGTCTTGGCCCCTCATAATTTTTTATAATTTATCGTTATATATTTTGGCCCCCTTGACTGTCCCTAAGAAAAGATACTTGAAGAAAAAATGAGAGAAAAAAATTATAAGAGTTTCAAGTAAAAAATCAATTAAATATATAACATTAGATATTTATTAGGAGTCATAAACAATAGATATATAATAAAGGGTAAAAGCGTCTTTTACACAAAGAAATATTTTATATTCTATATTTATAAATTTTGTATTCAAACATATCGTGATTTAGTTTAGCCCATCCATCATCATAATTTTTTATCCAAACAGAGTCTAATAATGATCCACCACACTTCACTCCCCCATCTTGTACTCCACAATCTCATCTCACTCCTCTATTAGTTAATTACCAAACAAAGCCTTAGTCTTAGCGCCCATGCCTCGAAAGCAAGCACATAATCAACCTAGCGACATATGGAACATGCAAAAATAAGTTTATCATTAGCGGATCTAACAATATTGCTCGTCTCTCAATCTGATCTCAAACCTGTAAAGAATCCATTCGAGTTGAGTTTCTCATATGGGGGAGGAGGTTCTCACTTGACCCACAAGGAGTTCTTGAGGTGTTGCCTTAGAAATGTGATGCTCAACATATTCACTATAGCCATCCAAAAGCACGTTCCCATACCATGGAGGCGATTATCCTCTTGGTTTTGAAGTGAGCGTCACTAAACCATATTCCATAACCCCCAAAGACAAAAGACAAAGAGCTAATAAGTTTACGTATGAATATATGGTCCAAACTACTACCTTTCGAGGTCCACGGGCTAGTTTTCCATGAATTAAGGTAATCAAAAGTGAAAATGTCTTTTTATTGAAAAATTAGCCACAATTGAGAGCTAACAGGGCAAGAAAAAAAAAGAGGTGATAATTTGTTCCAAGGGTTTAGCACAAAGGGTGCAATATGAATTTATTGAGGGATAAAAAGTAAGAATTCTATCTTTTGTAAGGAGTTTCATATGAGCAAACGTCTAGTGAAAAATATGAATCTTTGGTGGTGCTGAAATGTGCCACAGTGTCTTCCATTTGGTCCCTTCGGGGGCCCGTGATGGGAAGTGTTGGCGGCTAATGTAGCGATAAACTAACTTGACATTAGCCTTATCCTGGTATCAGTCACCTACGTATAATCACATTCCACGACGAACAAGTGAATATATGTTATATTAGATAGTTATCAGTACTGAAACATTCCAAGTTTGATTTATAATTAAGTCACTTACTACCGTGTATTCTCTATTCATTTACATATACAGTGGCCACATACTTGAACGTATTAAATATTTAAGAGATAACTTTTTGAGCAAACATGAGATTTATTTTATCGACATGCATTAAAAAGATATCGTGCTTGCATTAAAACTCAATGCATATCATCAGGGACGGACCCAAGTAGACTTCAAGGAGGGCCACTAATTAACTTTTTCCAGCTATATAAATAATGTATATGACTATGTTAAAATCCAACATAATGCCCCCTCATTTTCTTTTACCATGTACATATCTTTACATGTAACTATATGTTATTATATTCATGGACCCTATTATTAGTGTAGATGAACAAATAATTAAAAAAATAAATAAAGAGTAAGAACATGGTAAATAATTAAGGTGAAGACCAAAAGTTAAAATTATCATCATCAAACACACAAAGGAAATAGATAAAAAAATAGAAACAAAAAATAAAATTAAGAGATTGAAAGAAATTGACAGAAGAGAAACAAATTTAACAAAAATTAAAATATTATTGTTACGCATGTGTTGCCGACATAATATTTTAAAATATTGTTTATTTTTAAATTTTATAGTGAGAATTATATGTTTAACTTTTTATTTAAATTCATGTGCATATCTTTTATTAGCATCATGATCATACTTAATAAACATAATAAGAAATATTATTATTTTATGAAAGGAATTTGTGATAGTAAGAGTTGCTATTAAATCAAACATTATTGACATTTTCTTTGTGCATTGATGTAATTTCATGAAAAAAGATGATGCATAACCCATCCTCTAATATACATGCCATCTAATTTTTTGATTCTTTTTGCAAATTAAAATTATATCAATTAAAATTTAATTCGAATTTATATTATGTTGAAGTGGGTAATATGATACGATATTTAAAAATTTATTTAACATTTTATCTTTGCCCTCCCCCACCCACCCACCATATATAATTTTTTTCTGGTTCCGTCTCTGTTCCATATACATTATTAGTTATGACAAATAAACTTGCTTCTTATTTTGATGGTAAATATTTTTTTTCCTTTTTGTTGTCAAGCAACCATTATTATTTTCTTGATCTTTGTACGGTTTCAAATAACATCAACTCCATCGAATGATTTAAAGGAAGTACATGCCAACAAAATTATTTAGGGGTATTTCTCCCGCGGTAATCTTTGTTGATTATTGATAATCTAAAATTAAAATTATTTGGGTCTATCAGATTATCATGTTTACCTATTTTAATTCGTAGGCAATCTGAATTACCTAGCAATGCAGATTACCTATGAAGTGATAATCCACATTACCTAAGAGGGGATGTGTATCCAGATTACCACCCAAGTGGTAATCTTATTTATATTAGTTTTCATATTCGCCCTTTTATATATTTTATTAATAAAATGTAACACAATAATAAATCATTATATAATTAACAACAACACCAATAATAATAATAATAATAATAATAATAATAATAATAATAATAATAATAATAATAATAATAATAATAATAATAATAATAATAATATTTA
>LTAE01001077.1:27559-57130 GCA_001647135.1 Pontederia paniculata | reverse complement strand
TATATATATATATATATTGTAATATTTAAAATTGTATTCAATTAATTTGTGTCATCATCAAATTACATATTTAATTATAATAAATGATATCATTGACAAAAAAAATAATTACGTAAGCAAGAATTCAAATTCGAAATTACTTTAATGGATAATTATAGATATTATATCATAATAGTATATTTCACTTATGTGTAACAAAACATATTTAATTTTTTTTAGGGCACTAAGGAGCCAACACAGCCTAGCCAAAATTCAGTAGTGCCATTAGCCATCATCCACTTCTACTCTAGTGCTTTGTTTTTCGGTGAAGTTTTCTGCTCTTTTCAATGAACAATGCTATTTTTTTTCTCTTTCTACATTTTATATTTTATTGCACCTCTCTTTCCTTATTTTATTGCACCTCATGCTCTCCCATCTATCTAGCATTTAAATTGTTCACATGATTGTCTGATCACTTGATGTCACTATTATTTTTTACCACATCAAGCGGAAAAAAATATTTTTTAAAAAATTCTTTCTAACACTCATATTTTCTAAAAAATTAATGAAATTACACTTTATACCACCGCGATCGATTAGAAATTTTTTAAGAAAAAATTAAAAAATATAAATGTGCTTTAAAAATTATTTGATCTAGAAATAAGACCTGAATTAATATCTTATTGTTCGCATTTAAATCAAACATCAATTTTTCTTATTTAGTAGATCTCAATCAAAGAATAAAAAAATATAGACTATCTAATTATTTATCTCTTTTAGATTAAGACTATTCTCATTGGACTAAGGGAGATGAATTAATTGATGAAATTAAAAAAAAAATAGTCTATCTATAATAAATTTGAACCAAACGAGACCTTAATGCATCGGTGAAAAAATATCACTTATTCTTTTACGAAAAAGAAGAAAAATATCAATTGGAATCCTATGGTATATACTCTTATACCAAAGGTACATTGACACAAAAAGTTCATCGAAAAAACAACAAAAAGTTGTCTCCTGTATTAAGAAATACAATTTAAAAATAAACCGAAATGGTTAATTTATTCGATCCATTCAAATGTTTTTCTTATAAATTTCAACAAAAAAAACTAGAAATATTTAAAAACTAATGTTTCTGATGTTTAAATTTATGATATTTTTTTAGTGGGACATGCCAATTAAATCAATAATTTTTGGTTGTGATACGAGTTCTCGTGTGGGAAATTTGGAAAATGGATGATGCATCAAAGGCCAAATAGAAAGGAAGACTAATAAATGCATCATGGATGCCACTACTCAAGTTAGCAAGGATTTGGTAAAATTCATTTTCATGTCAAACCAATTTTTAGGCATGCACATAAAAAAAGAAAGCTACTATGCTAGGCAAGGCCTATTTGGCTAAGCTTATAAGTAGGTTAAAACTACTTATAAGTAATTTTTAAAATATCTCAATGTTTGATAACTTAAAATATTTACTTATAAGTTGTTAGATAATTACTTATAAGTTGAAAAAAAATAAGCAGGGTCCCCCCTGCTTATTTTTAAAGTTGTTGACTTATTAATTTTAACCAACTATATTACTCTTTTATTCATATCTTTTAATATTGTTATCATATAACTTTAAGGGTATATTAGTCAATATTTATTTTAACAAATATTATAACTACTTATTGATATTATCAGCACTTTTATCCAAACATGTAACTACTTATATAAGCATCAGCACTTAAATTGCTTATCAGCATTAGTGCTTATCAGGTATTTTTTATCAGCTAAGCCAAACAGGCCTTGTCTCCGAGCAAATTATTTAATAAGACATAATATTTATAAAACACTTATTTTTTTATTTATCAATTAAAAAAATATTTACAAAATATATGAAGGTCTAGTTCCACTGATAAATTAGTTGAGCCATAATCTATTTTAGAATTTAAACCGTTAGAAAGACATTTATTGTTATATTTATAATCTCAATCACTAAGAAAAAACCTAATTTTTAAATATATTTCTAAGTTGCCAATTATTTAACAATGGATAGAATTCTATGTAATTAAACATAATAATAATAATTATTATTGTCTTGAGTAATCTTAATCTATATTTAATTAAGTAAAATTATAGTAGAAATGTGTCTTAAATAGAAGATGAATAGGAATTTCCCCACTATAAACATAACTAAATAAAATTATTAATTGTATTTTTCCTTCTCTTTTTAATCGGCTTAAAATAACTATATTTTACTAAACAAGTTTTTGTCGGCTTGGATACACGCTTCATATATTCCCTCTAAATTTTAATTATTACAGAGTTTAATAAAAAGACTATTGAATTAAGAATACTATTATGCTACTTATTTTCAGAATATTAAATTTAAGATGAATATAAAAGAATTTTAAAACTATTTATCATAAATTTAATATTCAGATAATATAATATTATTCACTTATATAAATAGCTCATTTATTTTTTCTTTAAATTAAATTAAAACTTGATACTAAATTAATGAAAAGAATCATCCCCAGAGAATTAGAATTGATGATTAAATCAATAGCAAATCGATTTCAGACAAAAAGAAAATCTCAAAATTAAATCCGTAAGAAAGAAATTTAATATTATAGCCTTCGAATTAAATGAGTGAGGATAACAAAAAATCATAAAAATAATTTTCTTTTTTCTTTTACCGACAATTATTATAGTTTCTAACAAGTAAAAAGGGAGAGAGAAAAAAAAAACAAATCGGTTATAAAAGGCAAAAGATAGAGAGTGGTACTGTTTATTCAATTCGTTTGCTCTCTCTCTCTCCTCTCTCTCTCTCTCTCCTGTGTTGCCACCCACCGAGAGGTCGGAGACCGAGAGGGTTCGTCGGAGATGGCGGAGGAGCGGTGCTGCACGGCGTCGTTCTGGGGGTACCTCATGATCTCCGTCGGTCTCGTCTCCTTCGCCGGCCTCATGTCCGGCCTCACCCTCGGCCTCATGTCCCTCAGCCTCGTCGACCTCGAGGTCCTCATCAAGGCCGGACAGCCCAAGGACCGCCTCTACGCCGGTAACCCACCTCCTCCTATGCTCTCGCTTCTTCTTCTTCTTCTCCTCCTCTAACTGCCTCGTCGGCCGGCCGCCGCAGCCAAGATTCTCCCCGTCGTCAAGAACCAGCACCTGCTCCTCTGCACGCTGCTCATCGGCAACTCCTTGGCCATGGAGGTGTTTAATTTTTATGCTCCTTTGAACCGATCCCTTCACTTGTAGCTCGATTTGAGCTTGCTTTGGCTCTTGCTTGAACCCCTACCTGCAGGCGCTGCCGATATTTCTCGACGCGTTGGTTCCGGCGTGGGGCGCCATTCTGATCTCCGTCACGCTTATACTCACTTTTGGAGAGGTGTTTAAGTGGATCGCATGATTGATCGCTCTCTTCTTGTTTCAGGGTTTTGATGTAGATTTTTAGTTTTTTTTTTAAAATTTTTTTGGTTCTGTAGATTATTCCACAAGCTGTATGCACGCGTTATGGACTGAGCGTAGGAGCGAAAACGGCACCTATCGTTCGCTTGCTTCTAATGATCTTCTTCCCTGTGGCATATCCCATCAGTAAGGTACAGTGAGGTATTATTTTTCATTTTTCTTTTGATTTGTTGTCATTGGGCAAATTGGACTTATAGCCTCTGCTCTGAGTTACTAACTCGAATATGCAATTTATCTGTGCTGAGATTTAAGGGCTTTCGATAAAATGATAATTCGTCTAGACTGAATTGCTCACATTAGAACAAGATTTGCAGATCCAGTTGCTCACAGTATAATAGTTGATAGGTGAGGTCTCTTTAGCTAACACCATGCATTTTCCAGTATTCTATCATTAGTGAAATGATGTGTTTTAGTGAAAAATCCAAAATAGGAAGTGCAATATAATTAAGGCGTATAACAGCTTAGTAGTTCCTAATTTGCAGATATGTAAATCAGGAACTTCAGGTCCTGTTGAGTATCAATAGGTGAAGGGAAAGAAAGCCCTCATGACATGGACGGAATCTATTAATCATGTGATATTTCTTTGGTGCTGGTTAGCAAAGTAATATTTCTCTAATCAGTGAAGTGGAAAACCCTCTGCAAGTATTGGCTAATTTACACTTGAAAACCACTTAATATAAATATTTTCCTAATATACGTATCTCATGTCTATTTTTATTCTGCCTGTTTTTTTTTCCATTTTGCTTCGTTGACTTTGTGCTTGTTTGTATGTTACGTCACTCTGGACAGCTGCTGGATTGGGTGCTTGGGAAGGGACATGTTGCACTCATGAGAAGAGCTGAATTGAAAACACTGGTTGATATGCACGGAAATGAGGTTAGATCACCATATACTAAGTTAAATCAAATAAAAGACAGAGTACTCGTAGTAGTACCAAGCTTCACAAGCTTGATATATCCTTTTTTTTTTATTTTTGAGGGAGTCTAGCCTTGTATATTTGAGTATATGCTATGTGCATGGTATGCACAGAAAGTGTCTTGGACTTCCACTGCAAAGATATTTCAAGTAAATAGCGTTACCACCGATGCAGTGAAGTTAGCTCAAAATGATGGTCAAAGATATCACGGCCTTATCTGCATGCTAAGAGAAGTATAACGTTCTATTAAAAACTGATGGGACTTAATGGGTACATAGGAAGCACAAGGTGAACGTAGGATAATGCGGGAAACTATTCTGAAGGCTGTTTTGTGTGAACATAAGGACAACCACTATTTTTTCCTAAAGGTTACTGATGATAATTTTTTGTTGGCCCTTGGTGCATGTGGCAATATTTATTCATATTTATGTCCAGTAGTGTGTAAGTTTATAGTATTTAATCAGATGCGGCACTTCTGCTAAATTACTCATTTCTGAAGCAACTTTTGATGCAAATTAGTTGTATCTTCTATATTTATAGGCAGGGAAGGGCGGAGAGTTGACACATGATGAAACTACTATTATTGCTGGAGCTTTGGAGTTAACTCAAAAAAGTGCTGAAGATGCAATGACAAAGATATCAGAGACATTTTCACTCGATATCAACTCTAAACTTGACATGTATGTTCTTTATTTTACTAATGTGTACTGACCTCCATATCATTTTAATGCTTAAAATCTCTCACTTGCCAGGTACACAATGAACTTGATTATGACTAAAGGGCATAGTCGCGTGCCAATCTACTCGGGTAGCCCCACAAACATTATTGGTCTTATTTTGGTTAGTAATAGATAAAACCTTGACATCAATTTGATGGTTGGAGTTACTAAATCTGCAGTTTGAAATATGTTATCATCTTATTGAAGTCGTGCAACCAATATCCATATAACATATAACTACCTTCTATTTGATGCTAAAAGGTCTAGAAGGAAATATATCTTTCTTGCAAATTCCAGATGTATAATAATAATAGCTTGGGTGTGTATATAGTATCAGGGTACTTCCTTATATATGATTTATTTATCATGAATACAATGAATATATTTTGCTAAAGTTATACTTTTACCTTGCATTGGTAACACTGGGGAAAGGAGACCAGTTAATACAAAACTTAATTAGGCCTTACATTTTTTTTCTTTATGTTGATAAGTCATATTACTTGTATCTTTTGATCATATGTTTCATCTTTATTTTTTATTAGGCTCTTGAGTGGATATATAGAACTCACTCACGTAGCCATGGTTGAAGTCAGTTTTGATTGAATGATCGAGATTTGCAGATAACTAACCGAATTCATTAGAAATATATCTCTAATGGTCCCAAGGAGTTGTATAATGATTAGAAGTCTTCTCCATGAAGTTTTGGCATTTTTTCCTAGTCAAATTCTTCAAAAGAACCATTCCTAATTGGAATAGGAAAAATTGGAAGTCCTCCTTCAGTTGAATTTCCCCAAGTGAACCAATTCCTATTTGAAGTAGGAAATGCTATGAATCCTTTTAATTGAGAATCTTCAAAAAATAATCAACTCCTAGTTGAAGTAGGAATCATGCATTATCTCACATATCCCATCATCTTTTGGATTGAATTTGATTTCAAATTTTGTGTAACTTCTTTTGATTGCTCTTTTGCCTCAAAAAGTGTATAATCTGCAAAATAAACATTGAACTAGGGTAGAACAATGACTCGAAGAAATATAAAGGAATAAACATAAAAATCAATGCATGCAATGACCAAAATTATAAAAATGTCCTAATTGAGATGCATGAAATATGTATATTTTTGCTCGCATCAGTGACCTCTTGGGAAGTCCTCGTGTTGCACCCCTTTTTTCTCTCAAAAAAAAAATAAATCAGGTAAAAAAAGAATACAAATCTGAGTAAGGCCTAACTGGATTCTGCATTATCACTGGAGGAATACAAAAGACGATGACTGCTGAAATTTCTTGAGACATCATCCTTTTTTATTTCACCATAATCATTTACATGTGTTTCTGTGTTTTTTATAGCTTCTGTCGATATAAAAAGACATGATTACATAAATTGCTATATTTTTTATATCCCTTTCATGGATATTTTGTCTGGAAAAGCTATTGAAAATGTTATATTTGCTTCAGGTTAAGAATCTGATAACTTTCCGACCTGAAGATGAGGTGCCCATCAGAAATGTTACTATCAGAAGAATTCCTAGGTACTGTCTTATCTTTGAAGATGGATGACGTGTGCGTGTATAAAAAAATAAGAAAAAAAAACAACTAATTGCATGCAACATTTTGCTAACTGATGGTAATTTCTGATTAAGAGAGCTACAACGGACAATCATACATTACATATTAGATAAGTTGATCACTTTTTATTAGGGAAGATTCAGAGAGAAAGGCAGTAGTATGCAAGTCCAAACTAGAGCAAATATTTTCTATGAATCATTTGCGATCCTTACTTTTTTATGGGAATGATACCATGCTAACATCCTATGATTTAAATGCTATATATTTAATTGAGTAATTAGTAGTCCGTTTTTTGTACTCATGCTAGTTCTGTTCTGAATATTTCATATGCCTGTGTGATAGTGTTTCTCAAATGATTCCAGGGTATATGGTGATCTTCCTCTCTATGACATACTTAATGAGTTCCAGAAGGGCCACAGCCATATGGCTGTGGTTGTTAAGCGTGTAAAAGATAGTGGCATGCCAACAGAGAATAGCAAGAACAGTATGTTAGAAAACAGAATAAACCAGACTTCAAGGCAAAATCAACAGGATGATGTTCCCGGTATAAAATATGACTTCATCTTACTTTGCTACTATAAATTGTGTTTTCAATTAAAATCGTGAGTTGAAATCGGTATTCTTTATCATGATCGAACACCTTGCACAAAGAGGAAATCATGCAATATTCATATTTCAAGGTAGTACTTCCTGATTTCCAGGAGATGAATCTCAGTCGGGCTTTGCTGAGCAGCTGGGTATCTTTACAACTGCATCATCGGCGAACACTAATATTCGTGGTACTCAAAGTCCTCTGAAAAGAAGCAAGGAAAAACAAGGAGATACACGTTCACCATTGAAGAAGTCAGAACGAGGTCGAAATGATAATATTCTTGATGTTAATTCAGATTCCCTTCCAAGCTATTCTTTAGATGAAGAAGTTGTTGGGATTATAACAATGGAAGATGTTATGGAGGAATTATTACAGGTTGAGTCTTTTAAGTGGCAGTATTTTTTTTAAAAAAGAAGTAAACCTAGACACATTTTCTTTCATTGCTCAAGTTCTAGTTATATACGTTGTCATGTGCCACTGCAGGTAAGAAAAATATCCTCTGCGGCAATCCATGTGCTTCATATATGTTTGAATTTAGTATCTTCCGAGTTTTACTTTTCTGGATGCATTAGTTCATCTTTGCATTAGCTAGAATATGTTTTTGCAGTTGTCCTTTTTTTATGTACATTACCTTTCTTAATATAATGTTCGCATCCAACAGCTGACAATTACTTGTTATTTGGTTTCAGGAAGAGATATTGGATGAAACAGATGAATATGTGGATGTCCATAATAAGTAAGTACGGAATTTCATATATCTCCATTTTCTGGCCCTTAATTTTGTCATAATTTGTGAATGCACCTGTATTTTGTAGAATCAAGATAAACATGTTGCCTCCAAGAAAATCATCTCCCAAATCCCCTGGAACTGCATCAATCTCGCAGCTACCACGGCGAACTCCAACAACATCTCCACTTTCTCCATATTATAATACTACTATACAGAACTTGCCTGTTTCTCCACTCGCACAAACTCCTGGTCCAACATCAACCATTGCGACTTCTGCTGGAAGGTCACAGCCCAATTCACCTGCTGATCAATTGGGTCCTGCACCAGCATCACATCAAGTAAGTGCCATTTTGAGGGCTTTTAGTTTTTTTATCTTTTACAGAATTATGCTACCAAAGTTCATTGTTTCTTATAGGCTAGACGTTTGCAACATCAAGATGACACACTTTAACGAAAAAACATGCTGTTGATTTCTCTTATAGTGATCCTCTATGAATGACTTCGTTTCGTGTCTCTTTCCCTTGACTATTTCTGGTAGTAATGGCTCACTAATCACAGCAATTTTTCGTACATGATATATATGCCATTTTGTTATAAATTTATTCATCGCGCATGCCTTTAGACTACCCCCTTCATCTCTTTTTTTTCCCATCTTGGAAGTATGGTAAAGTTCCATTGTTTTTCTTTCTGATTCTTATTCATGGTTAGGGAATATCGCTAGCTTGTATGATGCACAATCTTCCATCACATGCTTATTCATCAGTTTTTTTTTTGTTGTTGCTGCTTTGTATTGTTTCATTCTGTACAATTCACATTACATTTGACTTGGCAGATGTCAGATAAATCATATGAGACAACCGACAAAAATGAAGAGTAAAGGTCAATTGGCTTATGCAGGCAACCAAAATTTCAGAATGCTGTTATAAAGTTAGGGTAGCTTATACAGCAATTTCTTCATCAAAGAACAAGATAAATACTTGTGTTTTGTACTGGAGAGAGAATCAACTAGCTGCTAAGTTGCATGAATCAGCAACAATTATTTGCATCTTTTTAAATTTTTTATGCAGGACATACCAATTTTCTCTTTTTGTCTTGATGCATGTATATAATTCCAGTCTATCAAGTGTAACCACATATCGAAATGTCACTTAAGCTAATGTCTTGGAAGATATATGCACCTACTTTTTTTCAGATATGTGTTATGATCAAGTGTGGCTGGTATTCTGGTCCTTAATTTTTTTTTTTGAGAAAAGGACATTAATTATCTAATAATAGAGAGGCCAGAATAGTCTGAGTACAAAAAATCAAAGAGATCCGGAGGGGGGCACTCCTGCCAAAATAAGTCGGCGCTACTAGTGCGCCCGACGTTTGCGAGGTGATCAACTACCCTATTTGCTTCTCGAAAGCAATGTGTACATGAAAAAGTTACAAAAGACTATGCGATATGCAGAATGTCTGCAATAACGTTCTGTAATCTCCATGGAGGTTGACATTTGCGATTGATAAGTTGAACGAGATTTGTTGAGTCTGATTCCAAAATAATGTGTTGATAGCCCAAAGCTTTGGCTGCCCTAACACCACCGAGCGCTCCCCACCCCTCCACTTTTAGAACCGAGAATGCATCATGCTTAAGTGCCCCTGCAGCTATACAAAAACCCAAATTAGTGCGTAAAATGTATCCTGCTCCTCCTGCTTCCCCAGCTCTTGTAAAGGAGCTGTCCGAGTTAATTTTGATGCTCGGATGGGGAGGAGGCTCCCACCGGACCACTATAGGGTCTTGGGGGTGCGAATCTTCAGATTCGCGGTTTGCTTCAAACTCATTACATCTAGTCAGAGCCTTGCACCATAACGCAGACACGGTTTCTATACGTGAATTAAATAGTGTTTCATTCCTTAGACCCCAGAGACCCCATAGACAGAAAGCAATAAGGGAGAGGAGTTTGTATCTAGAACTGGTGGTAAGAGAGGAACCCTCATCTAACCAACTCCCCTGATGCCAGGTATCCCTGTTTATGAAATTATAAGCAATTTGAGTTTCAACGAGGGACCAGAGCTCGGAGGCAGTGGAGCATTCAAAAAATAAATGTTGAGTAGACTCTGGCATTAACCCACAAAGCGGACATGAGAGATTAATACCATTATCTAAAGTAAACAATAAATCCCTTGTAGGCAGTCTGCTATGAAGTAGTTTCCCCAAGAACATCTGAATCTTTGGTGGAATGTTTAACAACCATATTGTTTTCCACGTAGGCCTTCCAGAGATCTGCGGTTGGTCAGGCTGGCGACAAATAGAGTGATATACAGATCGAGCCGAAGCTCTACCATGAGGATCATGCACCCATAACCACTTATCATCATTAGATTGAGCAGGAATGTAAATAGAAATAATATTTGCAACCAAGTCAGAACCAAAGCAAAGATTCAATAGTTGAATGTTCCAGGAGTTGTTTAGAATAAAATCATTAACTGAATAAGAAGATAACGGCTCATTAATGTTAAGATAAGTAGGTTTACGTCTAAGAGGGATGCAGAAGATCCAAGGGTCATTTATCACATTAGTATGTAAGCCATTCTCTATGTGACGTTTAAGGCCAAACATGATTTCATGCATAGAGTTCAGGATCATTCTCCAAGACCAAGAGAGATTGTGTACACGTTCCGGAGGGCACGAGTTCCATAGATGGAATTTCTCATATTTGTTCAGGATTAAGTTAACCCAATGGAAATTTTCCTCATTTAGCCATGAGAACCAACTTGGCCTGAAGGGCAGTCCTGACTAGTCTGATATTACGTATACCAAGGCCACCATTGTTTTTGGGTTGTTGTACAATGTTCCAATTCAATAGATGCAGTCCCCTTCTACCCTCATGTTTCGACCACAGGAACCCCCTGGCTAGCCGTTCTAAGGCATCTATAAGACCCCCCGATATATATGATACACCTAATGGGTGATTAGGCATGGAGTTTAAGACCGATTTAATTAACACTGTTTTTCCCGCCATATTGAGATATTTGGATTTCCAACCAGAAATTCTATGAGTCACCTTATCCACTAGGTGTTGTTGTCTAGACATTGAGATGTATTTATAAGATACTAAGGTGCCTAGATATTGAAAAGGGAAAGAGCCAAACGTGATCCCAAGTTTATCTTTAATTGCAGTTTTCCTTCTATTACTGAGCTTAGGAGGGAGGAATACTTTAGATTTTAGAGGATTAACAATTTGATTGGTGAGCAAGTAGTAGAGGTGTAATATTCTTTTGATCTCAACATAGTTTTTGACAGCCACACAAATAATAAGATCATCAGCATACAGGAGATGGCTGATGGAGAAAGATCTGATAGAGTATGGAATAAGGGATCTAGCATGCACAACTTGATTCATAATAGTGGTTAAAACTTGGGTAATTATTATGAAAAGATAAGGGGATAGCGGGTCACCCTGTCTAATCCCTTTTTGAGGAACAAAGTAAGAGGATGTTTTCCCATTAATTTGACGGGGGAGGTAACACAAGACATAATCCATGAGACAAATTTGGAAGGAAATTTCATCAAGGTTAAGGCTGTTCTAATGGCATCCCACTCAACTCTATCAAATGCCTTAGCCATATCAGCTTTTATTAACATCCCTTTTCTAATTCCTTTAGTCATTGAGTGTGAAAGTTCTTGGCATATCATTATGTTATCCTGAATACTACGGTTAGTCATAAAAGTATATTGGGCCGGGTCAATAACAGAGGGTAGAACTGATCTGAGTCTGGCTGCAATTATCTTAGCAGTAGCCCTATATATGATATTACATAAAGATATGGGCCTATAGTCATTAACTGTGAGGGGATTCTTAACTTTGGGTATGAAAATGAGAGAGGTTCTAGACCATTCTCTGGGTATATTACCAGTGTTAAAAAAATTGAAGTATATCCTGAGTGACTGACCTACCCACAATATCCCAGTACCTTCTAAAGAACTCCAGGGTGAACCCATCCGAGCCTGGAGCTTTTCCGGGAGGTAGAGCCTAGAAGGAGGCTTTGATCTCCTCTGGAGTGACTTGGGCTTCTAGCATTCTTGAGGATGACTGCTCTATTGTTGGTAGGTCTGGTCAGGATGATATGTTAATAGGAGAATGAGTAGGGGACTGCCATAATGTTTTATAATGTCTGACAAATTCTTGAAGAATATCTTGTTCAGATGAGATGGTGTCTCCTGAAGTTGTGTTTAAGGATAGAATTTGGTTTTTCCTATGCCTCACTATAGTACTTAGGTGAAAGAATTTTTGTGTTTTTATCACCTTGACTAAGCCACTTAATTCTAGATTTTGACCACCATTTTAGGCTAATTTGTCTTAACAGTGTCGCATGCTGGTGGTAAAGGGACCTGAGTCTGCCTAAGTCAGTCCCAGTTAATCCAGTTTGAATGTCCTGAGTTTCCAGTTTAACAATTCCCTCTTTAACTAGAGAGGCTTTGTGTCCTAAAGGACCCAAGTGATTCCTATTCCAGAGAAGGGTTTTATGTCTTACTAATTCCAGGGATGCATGTAATGTGGTGTTAGGTTCTCTCGACTCCCAGATGTGCTTGACAATCTCCTTAGCTTCCGGATATTCAAACCAAAATAATTCATATTTGAAGGATTTATTTCTATGCAGAAAATGGTTAGTATCAAAGTATAAGGGAGCATGGTCCGAGGATGTTCTATCTAAAGTTTTAAGATTAAGCGAAGGAAATTTAAGAAACCAATGTGAGTTTAAGAATAAACGATCCAATTTGCACCATATTCGTGTCAAACCCTGTCTATTGTTACACCAGGTGTATTGGCTTCCGGTTGCAAGAATATCTATGAGTCCCTGGCAAGAAATAAGATTTCTGAACAGTTGTATAGATTTAGTGAGGGTAAACGGTTTACCATCTTTCTTGTTTTCCGGGAATAGAGGTGAGTTAAAATCTCCAACCAGAGCCCATGGGATGTCACTTGTGTTAAGACAGGAGAGTTTTTTCCATAAGTCTGCTCTAATGGACGAGATGTTACTGGCATAGACACATGACAAGAGAAAGGAGAAATCAAAGATAGACACAATAACGTGTACTAATTGAGGGGAAATAAGGATCGGAGTCACCCGTAGGTCCTGCGCTCTCCAAGCCACTATGATACCCCCTGAGGCGCCATTCCCTTCACTGAAACATCCCTTCCAAGACTGCCCCAGTCGACGAATGACCTGCTCCGAAGTAATCTTATTTGCATGCGACTCCACTAGTACCAAAATGTCTGGTTTGTGCTGTCGGATAAAATCTGCGAGGCGATCCCGGACTTTTCCTCTGAACGCCCCCTGACAGTTCCAAGATAGCAGCCTCATTCGTTTAGATCCAAGGAGGCACGACCCCCTCCTATGGATGCTAGACCTCTGGAACCCTGCATAAAGACCATATCATCTAAAGACCTTGTAATAAATTTTTTTTACCTTTAGCATGTTTCCTTTTTCCCTTGTACTTGGTTGTAAGGGAGGGAGGTTAGGCAGGGGCGGTTTTGCTTTTCTGCCAGCCTTATGTAGTCTGGGGGCAGCTTCAAGGTCTGAGTCCACCAATGGCTCCTCATCGGTGACGTCCACGTTTGATTGGCCTTCCTCCACTTCCTCAAAGAGACGGGTCGACATCTTGTCGACTAAGGCTTCGTGAAGGTCCCCAGCTTGGCTTCCTAGCACCGGAGCAGTTGCAGGAGATCTCCTCCTCCGGATAGGCCTAGTCATCGACAGAGGGGAGAGTATGACTCCATCTTCAGGCATGAGCACCCTCTCCGAGTCTGGGGAAAGCACAACTGCAGAGGAAGCAACGTTAGGAGATGAATGATCAATTTGGGAAACGATAAGGACCGGCAGGGCACTATCAGAAGACAACCCAACACGTGGCCTCTGATTAGGGCTTGAAGGTTTTTTCGGTAACTGAGAGGCGTCCATTCCCTGTTAATGACTTGGGATCTGGGTGCCCCCCTGCTGATGACTCGGGATCTGCGTGCCCTCAAGGTTGAAGTGCGGTACACGTGGGAGTTGTTCAGGTATGGGAGGAACGATGGAGGAATCCTGACCGTTCTTCATCAGAATAGAATCTCGTGGTACGCATTGACCCTTCTGCCCTCGACACAACTTAGGGTTTTGGGGTTCCAAATCCGCAGCTGTAGGATCCACAATCTCAACATCCAACGGTTGGCGATCCGCTAGGTCATCCACCTTTGACATCTGCCCTGGTAGCAACGGTTCATGTGCTCGAACCCGGTTCAAGCCTGTCTCGCGGCGGTTTGGGCTGATCGTGATGTTTCTGTGAGAGGGCGTCCATTGCCGTTGACGACTTCGTGATGAATTCCGGTGAGTACCTTCCTCCCGGCGGCCATGGCGGAGGGGAGCTGGTTGAGGGGGTCGTGGGAGGGTAGTCCGGGTGAGCAACTGACGATGCCTAGTTGAAGGAACTTGCATCCATGGACCATAGAGCAGCACTCTTCCAGCAACATCGTTGCTACCAGCACCCGGGCCAGGGAGCCTCTGTTTCTCAGGGCAGCCTTCCAAGCGGTGACCTACACGACCACAACGATAACAGAAAGAGGGCAGGTTTTCATAAAGAACGCATTGGAAGTAGCGGTTACCGTCCGACTGTCGGATCCATACCCCCTGCTTGATAGGATTCGAGAAGTCTATCTCGACACAGACCCTGACCACGCTGCAACCACCCATGGCGGAAGCTTGGTCCAGCTTGAGCGGGTGGCCGAAGTGGGAGGCGATACGGAGAATAGTAGATGGATTTCCCATCTCAAAAGCTAACCCCGGCAACTGAATCCATACAGGGTAAGAAATGTGTTGCCCTAACAACGGTCTAAAGAACGGCTTAGGGAGCATTAAATATAGGAGGTGGCTGCTGATATTCCAAGGGCTTCCTGTA
The DNA here is from genome assembly GCA_001647135.1 of Pontederia paniculata. Classification (NCBI taxonomy): domain Eukaryota; kingdom Viridiplantae; phylum Streptophyta; class Magnoliopsida; order Commelinales; family Pontederiaceae; genus Pontederia; species Pontederia paniculata. The sequence continues at coordinate 42,260 of LTAE01001077.1, read as the reverse complement.
AGGGCCTGCAAACGTTCTTCTGAGTTAGAAAAGGTTAACAAAAGGAAGGAGTTACCAAGATCCACAATTTCTAGAGTCTCCTTCAACTTCCATATTTCCGGGAGAGTAGATCTGAGTAGCTCAACGACGTCATCACCATGGAACCTCCCAATAAGACTGTGTATGAGCTTCTGAGATCTGTCCTCGACTTCTCCCTGCGGAACTACGATCTCCTCGTGGATTGATTCGCGGATGCATCTCCACTGGTTTGGCGACATCTGTCAACGGGTTGAGCCGGACCTCTGACTATATCCGACCATGAGTGGGCACGCGGAGAGGACGTGAAAGACGGAGGGAGGAAGAGCGGCGGAGAGGAGTTGTGGTCGCCAGGACCGGCGGAGGAGGAAGGTGAGAGTTTTTTTGAGTGGGAGGAAGAAGAAAGGAGGGGAGGCTGTGGAAGGTCAGGAGGGTCGCCCATCGTGTGTGTCTTCAGAGAGTCTCAAGTTATTACTATCACTTCCATCACACGTGTGGTCCTTAAATATCGATGCATATATTTGTCTGTGTTTTAACTACAAGAACTTTTTGTTTGTGAAATAAGAAATAGCTTCCGCTTGTAGCTTTGTCTTATTATCTCTTTTTTTTCGAAGTTCAGATCTCACTATTATATGAGTCGAACTCTATGAGTTATGATATGAGTCAACAATTTCCACCGCATTCACCGTTTTAGCACTCTACAAGATATATACGTCTTGGGGAATTAAACATGATATGATTCGTCATATTTATAATCCACTGGATGATTTATATGTGAGCTACATTTGTAACACTCAGTTGCTGTAATTCCTCTTTATGCCGTCAGAAATTCGTATGCATGTCTCAGTGAACAGACGAAAATGGAGGAGGAATTGATCACCGCCAGGAGCCGAGACGTCACAGAGAAAAAAAAAAAAGAAAAAAAAATTCTATTAGAGCCCGTTTGATTTCTTTAAATTTTTTCGACGTTTTAAAAATTATAGTAAAAATATCTTTAAAAAATATGACAGTTTTTTTTCGACGCAAAAAAAAATTCTAAGTTATTTGATTATATTTTTAAATACGTTGTAAGTAAAAGAAAAGATAGAGGAAAAAGAAAAATGACTGAAATAAAATAGAGTACATAGTTATTTTACTAAATCTTTTATCTAATATGTTGTATTTTTATTCGATAAATTTAATATCAAACACTTATTTATAAAATAATTTATTAACAAAAAAGATACATCGTAATATTTAAATATTTTAAAATTTTGGAACATCCAAACATACCTTTTCAAATTCCAAATTACACCTATTTATAAATACTTCCAAATTTTGGAGTTATCCAACTTGATGTTTCTTTAAATTTTTCCTAACAACCATGACTCTAAGATTTAATTCTGAATTAGACACATTGACCGTAAAGTTGTGGAAGACAGCTTCCAAATTCCAACCTTCCTGCTGAAGGCCTACTAACTCCAGGTCTGCCGGCAGCATCCGGCTTTTCCTCCCTTGTCCTGGTCATAAAAGAAACAGTGAACAGGAAACAGAAAAAAAAAGGTTATTAACGCTTTGATTCACTCTACAAAGTCTAAAATTTATAGTGTCTATAACTATTAGCACTTGTCTAATTCGTCTGACTGACGCGATGACGAAAGTAAAATAATATTAACGTCACTGATACACTCTTTTTTATTTATAAAAGAAAGTTTCTAATTAACTAAAATCAGAGCAACCGTTAAAATCGCGGTACAAAATACCATCCAGGTCCGGAGGGAGCCTCCTTCTCAAAAAATATCGACATTTTCTATCTTGCCGGAGTTCGCTAGGTTGTTCGCAGCCATATTTGCTTCTCGATAACAATGGTTACAAGTAAAAATTACAAAATGCTTAGAGAAATATTTGATATGTCCCAAAATGTTCCACGGCTTCCATGGTGGGCGAATTCTGCCGTTGATGAGCTGCACAGGTTAGACGAATCTATCTCCAGAATAACGTCGCGATATCCTTTCCTTACAGCTCTCTTTATCCCTTCAAATGCACCTCTAGCTTCTGCTTCTAGTGTCGTTGATGCGCGACAGCCTATTGCCCCTGCAGCTAAGACAAAGCCCTTATTAGTGCGAATAATATAATCTGCTCCTCTTTCTTCGGCACTGACGAAGGACCCGTCCGAGTTAATTTTAACCATACCAGGGGGAGGGGGCTCCCACTGGATCATATGTCGATCCTGGGAGCGAGTTGCCTCAGAATAATGGTGCGTATCATATTTCGTGAAGCCAACCAAAGCTTTAACTCATACCGCAAGAACTATTACCGACCATGATTTAAACAGTGTGTCATTTCTTAAACTCCAAAGACCTTATAGAGAGAAAGCAAATAAGGCCTGAAGTTTACACATTGGTCGGTAGATAGAGAAGAACCCTCTAGTATCCAACTACCCAAGTGCCAGCTCTCTCTGTTCTGGTATTAGTTATATTTCATTGTACCACGAAAATATATAAAGAACGCATTTGTTCTTCATGTTGTAGCTTTTTTGCTTTGCATCTTTTTTATGGATGGAACTTGGACTCGCTCAAACGCCAAGTACTTGCCTTTTTCCATCGCTGGAGACTGCAAATGATCTCGGCATTCTTAGGATGCCAACGCCATGGAATAATTATATAAGTAAGAAAAAAAAAGGACATGCTCTAGAGGAATCTTGCATAAGAACCAAGGCATCATCAGGGACACACTTTGGCCTACACTTGTTGATGTTTCTTTAATTTCTGCTTCATTTTCCTTTATAAACTTCTGATGAGTGTACCTGCAACTTTTGTCTTAACCATTAGGCATTCATTACGTCCCACTCACTTCTTCTTCCCCTCATTTAAAGTTACCATTGATTACAATTTTTTTTTGGATTACCCTTGCGGACCCCTGGTCTCCAGGGCTATTAACACCTGACTAATCCGGAGTCGAGGATAAGAGCAGAACGGTATTCCTCTGGCCAAATTTGACGGCTCTGGGGCTCGAACTCGGAGCTACTAGCTCTCGGTCCCTCAACCTGGGACACACCCCTGCTAACCAGGTGTGTCAACCAAACTTGGTTAGCATTGATTACAATTTACAACTAGTTCAACTGCCCAGTAGACGAAATTCGGAATGAGAAAGATATATAGTATCTCAAAAGTCATCATTATTATAAAAATTGAATGTTTACTCAATTACCGAAGTAAAAATATAAAAAAAGGTTACCATGGAATAAAGTCCGGGAAGCATGAAGGTAAATCTTTTTCAATCTAATATCTTAATTGAATTAATAATGAGAGTTGCGAGAATTAAGATTAAGCAATTCACTTTCCTCAAGGTGATATAAATTAGCTGAAATAAAACTCGGTATATTATATTGACAATAGATAAATATTTTAATAAATTTTTAAAAAAATGTTAATTTTTTTCGAAATATTTGTTTGGGCCTTATACTTTTATGAATTTTATATTTATGATGATATTAAGAGGCATTTAGTTATATAAATTAACATCAATAATATATTATATGTTTTAATAGTACTTTTTTACTTATATATTTTTTATTAATATTTATTAAAAAAATATGTTGATTTATATATATATATTATGATTTTTATTGGGTTCATGGGAGTTGATATTTCTTAACATTTAAAAACCACTGAAACTTCTTTCAAACTTTAAAAAATTAGAAATTTTATGTACTGTTTTTATAGGTTTTTTATTTTCTTTTTGTTTTACATCCCCTACCATTGGGTCCCTTAAAGGTCATGAGCACATTAAAGTCCGTGACTCCACCATCTATGAGCTTTAGGATCATAACATCAGTCAGCCTCAGACTACTAAACTCTATTAATCTCCACCTTCTCAATTTAAATTTAATTAACATATCTAATTGGTAAGAGTATATTCCGAATTAAGAGACGAAAAAAATTAAAGTTAAACCTTCGAACTCATCAAATTTGATTAAAAAGATAAGCCGTTCTATTCTGCCGGCTCCGAATTAATTAAATACTAGTAGCACTGCGACATCGAAAATTCTTAAAAATATTCAAAAAGAAAAGAAAAAAAAACTCCACTTTGAGAAGGTATTAATCAACTTTTAACTCTTGGAGATTAACCAACTGCTGGATCACGTCCACAAAAGCACCAGGTCAACAAATTATCACCACCAACTCCACAAATTTGCATGCAATTTGCATAAAATATTATGACATAAAAGTTTGAACCAAGGCGTCATCAAAGCAGCAGCCACAAGAACAAGACCAAGCTCTCTGCTCTGCTTTCCTGGTCTTCTGAAAACTATGTTCAAGGCCAATTCAGATGCCATAAGACCTGTCCATGGAGCAGCAGCTGCTGCTGCTGCTGCTGCTGCATGGTTTCCGGGCAGAATGATGGAAGGCCTCGCGATGCCTCCTCTGTCGGCCAGAGCGCTGCAGATAGCCAACAGCAGAGAAGAGCTCCTCGGCCTCCTGCACGACCTGCCGGACTCCGACCGTGAGCTCTCCTTCACTGATCTCGTCGAGAACAAGTCTGCTGTCGACGACTCAGCTGCGATTCAGCCGGAGTCGAACCGGCCGGCGGCGGCGGCGGAGGCCAAAGAGAGACGGAGGCAGAGGAGCAGCAGCAGCAGCAGCAGGAGCAGCTTCGGCAGTAACAACAGCGACGGCGTGCTTCTGAACTTTTACGTGCCGGCTTCGTTGACGCGAAGCCTCACGGCGCCAAGGTCGAGCCGTGGATCCTCCTTTCGCTGCGGAAGCACGTCAGAGTCACAGAGCAACAAGAGGTGTGTGCTCCACATAGTTTACAGTAATCTTTCCATTCAAAGCTTTCGACCTTGTCATCTGTAAAAGTGCATGCTTGCTGAATTCAGTAAAAAAAATTACTGCTTTGCTTTGATCAAGCATCAATTGTTAACACTATCGAGTTAAAAATTGCTGCTTTTGCCCAGTAATATTGCACTGATAAGCATGAAAGATGATGTCTAGTTCTGATTTCATACTGTTTATTTTCAGCAAAAAGAGAAAAAGTTACCATTTTTAACTGGATGAGTTTAACAGTGGTTCGTCGACATCCAGGGAAAGGGATCATACGAATTTTGGATGCTGGTCGGCTCTCTGGGACATGAGGAAGGGCAAATCAAGAAGACAAGTAGTGGATTGAAGTGATCTATTTGCAATCACTGATCACTCAAGAAGAAGCCAAGTTCCTAATTAAGTGCTGTTGCTGTGACTACTGGAACATACTGATCGATCACAGAGTGCTCTCCTATTTGATTTAGAAATGTTTGTGCAATTTAGTTTCATTTTGGTGTGTTTGTGTGTTCTTCTTTTTCAGCTGTTTCTGAGAAGTCTCCAATCTCTGGTGATTACTTTCTGTAAATAACTGTTGCTTAACCCTTTGAATCAAGCTATCAGCTCCAAGAACTGAACAGGAGTGTTGTGTATATTGATTGTTCATCTTTCCTCATTTTTTTTCTAATCTTTGCAGCGAAAGTTATAACTTATATGGTATATAATTTGTTTGCTTATGAAGCATTATGATTGTTCTTTGCATCAGAGTTATTTCAGTGATATTTTCTATTTTCTAACATTCCTAAATCTGTAACAGGTTTTAGTTTTCCTTAATTGAAGGCTTTCAATGCTGTCATATAGTAGCACATAGGCATATTTATGCAAAATCATAACTCGTTGGGAAATACGAAGAATAAGAGTATAAAGATCACAAGAATCACAAAAAAATACGCACAAATTTTACGTGATTCGGAGATGGATATCCTACGTCCACGATCGTCGCAGAGAGTTTTTATTATGTTAATATTCAAAATCACCATAGTACATTATCACATCAAAAATAACATATATATGATGAAGCTACGGCAACCGCCCATAAAATAATAAAATTACATATATATTCCTAAAAAAATTTGATCGGCGTCAATAAAAATTGGATAATCAATCTTCATCTGCTATCTTCAACATAACTATTATCATAAGTTTGCAAGCATCTCTGTTGAACAAGTTTATCTGCCATATGATGAATGATGCATTCACTTCAATTAATATCTTATTAAAGTTTCTTTTCTCTGAAGATAAACAATTATTGCAAGTTTGAAAATGTCAATAGTCTTACTACAAAGGTTTTACTTTTGTGACGAAAGAATTTAATTTGATGGCTGCTTGATCAAATTGAATTCGTTAGAATTCGTTCAAACTTTTGAATACTAAGCAATATATATAAAAGAGAAAAAAAAACAAAAGACTATATTACAATAAGTTAAAAATTTGCACTAATCTTTTTGACTCATGTTAACATGCATCCCATTTTATGACATTTTTCTCGTCTTTTCTCGTAACGTTTGAAATCTACTATTCGCTATAATTCGTTCAAACTTTTGAATACTAGTGCAAGATATATAAAAGAAAAACAAAGTCTATATTACAATAAGTTAAAAATTTACACTAATATTTTTTTACTCGTGTTAACATGCACCCCATTTTCTAACATTTTTCTCGCCTTTTGTCGTAACGTTTGAAATCTACTATTCGTATTTGATAATCTAATATTCACATGAGACTCCAAAGATAATTTTATCTTACCAAATTTTTTTAATTATAAACTGAATCAGAAGCTACTATATAATATTTTATACTATTGAGTACAATATGATCAAATTGATAATTTTACAAATTTAAGATTTTTTTTCTTTATTTTGTGAGCCAACCAAATTTAATTTATAATATTTCACTTATTTAATATTTTAATTAATCGCCGTCAGCGATACGGTCTAATGGGTCAACTTCAACGTGTTTTTCTTTCTTTCTTTTTTTATTTTTTTATTTTTTGTTGGATCCTTTCGTGGGCCTGATCACAGTGGATGGTGGTGGGTGAACCAACGGTATGGTTAGCCCATAAGGCTTATGACGGCCCATTACAAGCCTTTGCTTCTTGTTTATTTATTTATTTTTCTTATTTGGTCTCCATTTGGAATTTTCGTGATGTGGGCTTTTAAGCCTGTTAAGAGAGTAAGGTTGTCATGGGCCCAATTGTTATTAAATGAATCAATTTAGACAAATTTAAATAATAGCATTTATAAATGGGCATGAATGTAATTCTCAAAAATTATGTGAGTCCAAAAACATATCAGATTTCCTTTTACGTGTTCTTTATTCATTTTCTTTCTTTTTCTTATTATAATAATATTTTTTTACTATGTCTAATATTATTAGTATTTAACTTTGAAATTAAAATAATGAGCAGAATAAAATTAATGATTTCAAAAATCAAATTTAAAATGACTAATTATCATCAATTTGCAAACTAATTTTATCCATCAAACTTAATTTCAACGATGAACTTTTCTACTACCTAAGTTTTATTTTTATTACTTATTTTAATATCATTCATTATTGATTTTTCCTCCTTTCCTTCAATTCTTTGGTTGAGTTTTTTTTTCTTCTCTTCTGTCTCTTTTTTTCGACACTATTTATTCATATTTTTTTTCTCTTTAATGTTCATTCCCAAAGGAAATAAATTTGATTTTTTTTTCTGAAAATACAACGTGAAACCGAAAAGAAAATCAATGTGCATCACAATTCCATACAACAATTTTTTAAGTCGGCGGAAATACCGTCAAATTGCAACATTGTAAGAAAAAAATTATGATACCCGATAAAAATAAAGAAGAAGGATGAAAAATAAAGAGATACCATATTAATTCCCACTGAAAAAGCAGATAAATTAATCGGTTTCACTTGATATGAACAAATATCTCTAATGATACCATAGGCAGATTTAAGGGGTAATGATTATGAACAAATATCTCTAATGATATCTAGTAGATTATTCATAAGTCGACTGTAAATGTTTATGAATGGTTCTAAACTATTTCATGCGAATTTAAAAAAAAATAGGGTATCCATTCAAATTATTTTTCATCTAGATTAATGTTCTCCTTTAATGGATTCATTTATCAAACTTATGTGGTGCTTTAAACTAAACAAAATTTGTTTGAGATTCGTCAGAAAATCATATTTCATTATTTGGATTTTGCTTCAAAGTCCGCGATAGTAAAATTGTTACTAGTTCGATCCATTTGCTTCACGGTTTATGGAATTATATAAAAACTATCAACAACCACACATGAGAAAGTAGGCATCTAATTTTAGTTTTTTAAGTAGGCAAGAGGTGATGGTATGTTAAGTTACAATGAGGTGTTATTTTGAGGTTAGAACTTAGCTGAATATACTTGCAAGTTATTTTTTGTTCAATTATTATTCAAGCATTCGTTAAGCGATGTTGATTTTTTAATGCTAATGATTATGCATATTGGTTACGAATTAAAATTTTGACGAATCATCAAGATATACTAATTTTATATTTATTTTATCGCACACCTGACTATATAAACGAGGCTCTCAAATATACGAAAAAATTTGAATTCAACATATATATAAATAAGAATGAGCTACTTATCATTCCACGTCATATTTTTCCTTTAAGATGAATATTTTCTTCATGAAATATACTTGCAAGTTATTTTTTATTCAGTTATCATTCAAGTATTTGATAAACGACATTATTTTTTCAATGCTAATAATTATACATACTAATTATAAATTAAAATTTTCACGTGTCATCAAGCTAGATTAATTTGATATTTTATTTTGTCGCACACCTGTCTATATGGATGAAGCTCTTAAACATAGGAAAAAAAATTAAATTTAAAATATATATAAATAAGAATGACCTGCTTATCGTTCCACATCAAATTACTCTTTTCCTTTTAGTGAATTCATGAAATTCAGTGCTCTCCTTAAACATCATTTCTTGGGAATAATTAATTGGTGCTGCATGCATAGATGTGTAAGAAAAATACGGTAAACCCGGAAAATAAGATGATATTAGGCGATTTTCTAATAAAATAAAATGACCCACTCAATCTAATGTGTAACAAAAGAAAAGGGTGCGAAAGTCTTTTTTATAAACATTTTATTTCTCTTATAATTAGTTCATATGATCCATTTTCTTTACTATTCACATGATAGTTTTGTATGATTAAATATTCTCTGTCTAACATTCTAAAACTAATATTGTGTAAAGTTAAAGTTGATGTATTAACTTTTACATTTTAGTTATAATATTAGATGCATTTATCAATAAATATTAAACTCATTTACTATGCTACACTTTATTTCTTTTATTTGAAAATTAAAATGTTACCATAATAAATTTGCGGCGTGCTCCGGTTGGAGATAGTGGCAGAATCAGAAATTAATGTCAATAAATTCACTAACTAAACTAAAAATGATATTTTAAATTTTATTATAATTATCTATTTTAAATTTTAAAGCCATTTTTTCTATACAATATAAATACTAAAAAAATTGAGAAAGTGAAGTATTTTTTGAAGTTGTAATCATTATTATTATTTGAAAATAAATAATTAATTTTTTTTAATATAATAAACTTTTATATAACATTAACAAAAAATAGATATAACCAACAATTTTGTACCTCATAGAAATATGTCCTTGAATTTTCAGAAGAGAAAAAAAATACAATTAATTATCTTTTATTATAAAAAATATGATGAAAATAAATAAGTAAAAAATAAATAAATATAAATGTATCTAAAGAGCAAAGAAACTTGAAGGGGCAATGATCAAAGGAACCAAAAAATCAACGAAATAATTGATTTTTTTAAAATTATTAATAATAAGAGCTAAAGAATTTTTGGGACATTTTGATTAAAAGCAAGAAATAACACAAGTAATTACTATTAAACTATTAATTATTAATAATAAGAGCAAAATAATTTTTGGAATATTTTGATTAAAGACAAGATTGAACACAAGTAATTATTATTAAACTATTACTTATTAATAATAACAACAAAAGAACTAATTGAATTACGACAAGGAAAAATAAAAAAAATAAAAGTTAACGGCGCAAATATATATATAAAATTATAAATATAAGTCGAGATTCTCAAATATGAATTAATAATATAAATTTTTTTTCGAGATTAGTGAAGTTAAATTTTGATGATTAGAGTGAGCTATGAAATTAATAATTATACTAAATATTGTTTTAAAGATAATTAAATAAGTAATAATTATAGCAAATATTAATTAACCTTTAGAATGGACTTTTGATCATCAGAAAGATAAAAATATTAAGAGAAAATTGGCAATATGATTCGAATCCTCATTGAGTAGGGTGAATCGGTGGATCCAAACCATCTGAGCAGCAAACTAATTATGAAATATACTTAAGTGACTTCACGTGCATGGGCTGGCGGGCACATGGCTCCGTCCCTCTTGAAGGGGATCCTCGTCCTTCCTTTCATTTATTTTTTTTATAATGACGTGGGGAAATGAAAACAGAGTTTCAACTAGGAAATAGCTATTCCAAGATCACGCCGCTTGCAAAAACTTCTAATAGTTTGATCAACAGTACATTATAAATTGTAATCGAGTTGTAATAAATGATATAATTGGAGGATTGTTATCGAAATTTATCTGCCAATACTTTGAATCAAACTAACTGAGATGCGATATATGTTTATGCTTTATGATTTTATTGTGCATATATCATTATTAAATGATCCTTTTTTTGTCAAAAATATTATTTATTTTTTTATTATTATAAACAATATGATATTTTTCGATTACAAAGGATGCTTATTGACTTATTGACCTGATACAAGAAAACTAAATTTTAAAAGTAAAAAGGTAGATAAGTCTCATTGTCGAACTTAAAATCTTTTGATAATCAAGACGAGATATAATCTATTGCACCATGCTCTTGTTTTTGTTTTAAAAGGGGAATGATATAAATCAGTTGTAACACTCAATATTTTTATAAAATAGGAAATAAATAAGTTGGAGGTTGGGTCACCCTATAAATAAGTCTCTTAAGAAAATTTGTCAACTCTTTTTGGCATTCTTCTCCCAAAAACCCTAGCCGCCCTCCCTCTCCTCTTCTCTCTTCTCTTCCTCCAAGCACACAGGTAATGGATATATGTCTCTCCCTTAGGATTGTCATTTTCTAAATTTGTACCGAATCCCTAGGAGGCCGTGGAAGTGACGCATCACACGAAAAACGAAGAAGAAACCAGATCTAGGAGAAAAGAAAAAGAAGATTCAACAAGAAAAAGGTATGTAACATGGCGGATCCCCTTAGATTAGATTTCTCATGATAGATCGATGCATGCTAGAATTTTTATCGTATTATGACGGATTTGATGTGATGATCTTATGCTATTGATTCTAGCTTTAAATCGTCTGGACGAATAGATGATGTTTATGCCCTCGGAAGGATTTTCTCTTGATGGATTCGAAATAGATTTTCTATATGAATTTATGACATATATGTTGTAGACTTGAAGCCAAATAATGTAGATAACATAGGGCTATTGATCTCTAGATCATATTATGTCAAAAGAGAAAAATCTCGGCACAAATCAGAGAAGAAACAGGGCTAAATTCGCCCAGGAATCTCCCGTCACGGCCGTGATGGAGTTGTCACGGGCCGTGACGATGACAGTCGCGAGAATAGACGATTGGACGACGGCCAGAAGCCCCATCACGGTCGTAATGAAGGCGTCACGGGCCGTGATGGAGAGTGTCACGACCGTGACCAAGTGATTACGGGCCGTGACGGCAACAGCCGTGGACGGCGCGCACGGGCGACATCCAGAAGCCCATCACGGTCGTGATGAATGCATCACGGGCCGTGATGGATAGTATTACGACCATGACCATATGGTCACGGGCCGTGATGACAGAAGGCTACCACGTACACGACCGTAATGCTCATCCCGACCCAATTTCGGTCGAACCGTATGAATGGATACGACCGTAACGAACCGTGACTATGGAATACACCCACGACCGTAATGCTCATCCCGACTCGATTTCGGTCACACAGTAGGAACGGATACGGCCGTAACGAACCGTGACTATGTTATGAACTACTACTCAATCACGGCCATGGCCAAGTCTTCACGGACCGCGATAGACCAGTCACGGGCCGTGACTGAGTCAGCACGGGCCGTGACACTACAGTCACGGGTCGTGACCATGCTAAAGGAAACGCCCAGTCGGCCGTGACAGATCTGTCACAGACCGTGAAGAGCCGTCACGAGCTGTGACGAAGTCATCACGGACTGTGACGAAGCCATCACGGGTCGTGACCATAGTTGTGCAGAATTATTTTATGCTCTATTATAATAGCAGATGATGTGGAATGCTTATGTAATCTTAAGGACTAATATGTGGACAAGATAAAGGGTCAATCATCCACACAAAATTAATGATGAGGTCGCCATGCATTGAATGATTGGGAGTATAGTGTTTATGATGATGTGGGACTGGTAGATCAGCTGCTACCTAGTTTCTGTTTTTTGACCTTCTCTGTGTCTTGCAACAAATGGATTTCTCGAGCATCTTTTTCGGTCGTGGCTAGTGCACCCCCACTGACCTATTGGCGAAGCCTCTAAAGACTCATGAGCCATTCAAAGTCACAACAAAGTAACACTCAAAGTCACCTCAACGTCACTAATGAGACAAGAAGAACTTAAGAAGATAATCACTTGGCTTAATATTTGCATTGAGCGTATTGCATTAGATGTTAAGGAATGATATTGTTATATTTCATGTATGCCAAGTATAAAAGTTAAATGATGAATGAAATAAATATGATGAAAGAACTCAATGATGATGATGATGTAGAGTAATGGACATTTGACCACGAGTCATGCTTACTCCTTATGTATACGCTCAGAGTGATTGATGTTTGACTATATGTCATAGCTCACTCATGATGTAAGAAAGTAATGATATGTTAATGAAAAGAAAGTTATGTTAAGAAAGCATGTACATAGTGGTTTCATTACCTACTCATGATTGAAGAAAGTTATGATATGCTAATGATGATGAAAGTAAAGTTATGTAAGGAAAGATGATGAGAAAAAATAAAGAAAGAAAGTAAGATATGAACATGATGATATATTAAGAAAGAGAAGATATATATGATGTTTTATGATGACCCTCATGTATGTTTATCAATGATTAATTATGATGATATAATTTTAGTTTCATGTTTTCATTCTATCATGAAAAGTACCTTTCTATTGTGCCATACATATCTGAGCTTTATAGCTCATGGTGGATTTTGTTTTCCCCTGCTTTGGATCTTGCAGGTCAATGATCTAAGTTGTCATGATTACTGGTGGTGCATGCGACGATGGATGTTCGTGATGATGATGTTGTTTGTACATGAGTAGTGATCATATGTCCAGTTGTCTCTAGATTATTCCTTTCCAAAAGATGTAATAGTTATTTTTGAGACAAACTATGTTATGTAAGATTTTCACAATTAATTTATGATATGAAAAGAGTATTCAATTGTTTTATGTATTCCGCATTTAGTTGACCATTCTTAGTGTCAATCAAAAAATCAAGATTATGTATGATGTATAGCGCACTCAGGAGAGCATTCTGCCACGTGGCAGGGTGATCTTTTTGGGGGCGTTACATTAGTATTATTTAAAACATAATAATAGTTGCCTAGGCTAAAAGATTATCATGAGGCTCATAATTACTTTTTTTCTAATGGCTTTGAATTTTAAATATGTGTTCCTTTTTTTTCTACTTATGGAATGAGGGATCTTTGTCATATTCCTACCAAACTCGCGATATGTTTTGCCAATTGGAAGTTTGACAACTTTATATTCTCTTCAAAAGTGAATGGATTTGTTCACGTTTAACATGATGACGATCTAAATTTAGAGAGGCAAATTCCCAATTACTTACTTCACTTGCATCTTTCTCGTCAAAATATACATATATGTATTCAAACTTAGGCAAGTGCCGTTTAATTAATTCTTTGTGTGAGTTTTGTCAAAAATATAATGTCTCATATTTCAAATATTCCATATAGATTTCTACTCCATCAAGTGTAATTAATTAGAGTGCAGTCAATTTAAATGAAAAATACGTTAATAGTTTTGAATCGCACGATCAATTTGCTAATTCTATGAGGAAACACCTATCGATGATCCTTGTGACAAAACTAAATTAACCCTCTATTATGAAATGATAAAATTTCAAGCGAGAGCCTTGCTTAATTCATATCCGAATAAATGTGTACTGTATTTTCTAACATTGCATTTTATGCAATATGCAATATATTAGAATTTTCACTTTAGAATCACGTAGAATAATATGTTTCTTTTTAAAATTAATCAAAACTAATATCTATTTTCATATTGTATTATGTTATTTAATACTTTAAACATATTGAAAAAAAATATAAATAAAATAATTTTAAAAGAAATGTGAAAATAAAATTATATATAATCAAATAATATAGAATATTCTCGATGTAAAATATAATCTGGTTCTTTTATTTAATAAGGCTTCGCTTGGAAAGGCCTCTCCTCGCTGCAAGCTTCATTGAAAACTTACTTTTTTTCTCAATGAACTTATTTTCAACTTTTTAAAAAGCTCAAAATTTGTTTTCAGACAGTCAATTTTATAAAAAAAAAGTTGTGCTTAAATTTTTTACCAAACAATCAAAATTAAAAAAAAATCAAATTATGCTTTCTAAAATGTCATAAAAAAGCAGCTTAAATCTGAACAATGAAGAGAGAGAGAGAGAGAGAGAGAGAGAGAGAGAGAGAGAGAGAGAG
>LTAE01001077.1:9733-27456 GCA_001647135.1 Pontederia paniculata | reverse complement strand
GAGAGAGAGAGAGAGAGAGAGAGAGAGAGAGAGAGAGAGAGAGAGAGAGAGTTTAAAAAGGAAATTGGATTCAAAAGCTACTTGAAAATGAGAGAAAAAAAATGCTTGAACTTAATTAGAGGTTCATGTCGACCACGAATCGTATTCAGATCATTATCGGGTCCTTATCAGGTTTGGTTTGCAAAATCTTGTGAATAATATTTTCACCACATCTCCATCTTTTTTTTTTCCTTCATTTTCAATATTTGACCAGTAACAAAGTCTTTCATATATTATAGTTTTTTTATCTAGTAAACTACTAAAGATATATACAAGATGGATGCTGTCTCTCCTAATAAAGTAATGAAGAATATTTTTTTGTGCTATCATTATCTCAACTGCATTCATAATTATCAAAAGGCGAAGCATTTAAATCACCTGACCGACTAATTAATGAAGGACTGCTTGCTCACATTATTAGTCGAGTAGTTAAGAGTTTACATCGTCAAAATTAGGACACTGTCTGCAAAGTTAATGGACCGAGTGTGACACTTGCCTTTTTGCTTTTAATTCGGGTAGCACTTATTGGAGTCGGCGAATACTTCACGACCTCTTATTTCTCACATCGGGTACGTCCACGTGAGCTTAGGGGAACTGGAGTATTATCCAACGATATTTAATTCCTACGAGCGGAAAGGAGGGGTTCGGGGGGCACCGCCCCTCGACGGGGGTTCCGCTGCCCGGTCGCGGAAAGGGGGGGTTCCAGGGGACACCGCCCCCCGACGGGGGTTCCCTTGCCCGGTCACCGGTGAGCGGGCGGGGGTTCGGGGGCAGCACCCCCGAAACCTAAACGGGTTTGGACTTTTATTTAATCTGACCCGTATGGTGGAGATTAAGAAATTTACTATTTGTTAGGGTTTTGGACCTATATATATATATATATATATATTGCTCTTATTTCAGACTTGGTGTTGAACGATTGTAACGAAAAACATATAGTGAAATCTCTTTGGATGACGTAGCCCTAACCATGTGTGTGCTTTTTAATTTTTTGTGTTTTCTCTCTGTGATCTTCTACTTGTTCTCGAATCTTCCCAACAACACTTATACTATATGTAAATTATATAGCATAATCCACTTGTCTCGTTATTAATTTTTGATATTCGCTCGAAATTTTAACGTCTGACTAATCCTTCTAATTAAATTAGCGATTTCAGAAATCAAATTCAAAACTACTAACTTTCATAGTCTCTAACACACCACTGCTAATCAGATATGCTAACCAAACTTGATTGACTTGTATCATTATTTGTTCAAATAATTGTGGCTTGGGTTTGGTCCTAATCAATGGCTCGCCATGCTTGCATTAAGTAGCATGATGGCGTCTTGGTTAGGGCAAGCAAGAGATTGGGATATCAACGGTCCTGATTTCGCTTGATCATCTCCCATCCATCAATCTTTTGGCATGTAGTCGCATCAAGCTGCCATTTTTGTGGATGATCGTATGAGCCCTCTCAATATGAAACATGTCAAACGTATGGCTACTTGCATGACTACCCATTTTGATCCAAAAAGCTAGAATACTTCATTCGACAGCTCAGTTACACATATTAAATTATTAAGATCTCAATCGACGAAGGACTTGATTCGCCCAATTGATTAGTGGATTGAAAGAAAATATTTTATAATCAAATTTCAGAGAAGAGATTTAGATCTTTACGTTTTTCATTTCGAATATGCAATTCATGATTTATACCCAGAAAATAAACTCTCCATCTAAAGATTTTTTACTAGAATTGTAATTCAAATATTGATGAACCTCCTATCCTATTCAATACTTATACATGATCTCATTTAAATGACAGTGCCTTTTATGTTCATGGCAATGATAATATTAATTAATTTGTAATAATCGAGATGAAATGCACTCTATTAACTATTTTTTTTATTTCTATTATTGAACTCATGATATACATATTTATGTTCCTTATATATATATATATATATATCAATATTTGGTAGGCATAGATACATATAAATGGGGAAAATAATGGCGTCAATTATACATGTCAGAATTCATCATCAGAATAATTAAGATTCAGGTCATTTTTATTCTTTTCATGTTTTTATTGTGTGAACCACTATGTGAAGAATGTTGAAGCTTAACTAATATAATACTGACTAATTGATTTTTAAGCTCGGACTGCTGGTCTTACATATTTTATTATCTTTCTTTTTTTAAAAAAAAATTGAACTATTATATATCTTTTGTTATCAAGAAGTACTTTTTATTCCTTTCTCTTTTGGAATCATGCAGTTGCTGGTCATCTCGTCAAAAATATAACAAAAACATGGATACGACTCTTAACAAAGTTGTACAAAGTTAGATAGATTTTCTATCTGTGTTAGGCAAAGATAAACGTTCGAGCTTCAGAGATTCTCGTTTCTGAATTCAACTTGCTAATAAGATCGAACTGTCGGCAACTCTTCTTTTTCTTTTGTTGTTCTAAAGTTGGAAAGAAAAATGAAGAGTCAACTTGGAATTAATGCAAAATTTTGAGAATTAGTAGAGAGTAGAACAAGGACACTTAGCCGCATAACATGGACCAGGAAACCCATGCAAGCAAAAGAGGCCACAAATATGAGCATGGTCCCCTAATTGACCTGCAAGGACAAGGAGGAGGAAGGAGGAGGAGAAGGAGGTCATCCACTAGCTTTTTTTTTTTATTGGTGTCTAGAATTATTAGCATGCACATGATTAATTAATTCGATATTTTGGACTCGCTCGATAAATTCATAATACCTTAATTAAATTGAAGATTCCGAAGCTCGAACTCAAAGTTATTAGATTTCTATTATATATCCGCTAATCATATTTGCCGACCAACTTGATTTTCATCCACCAGCTCCTTAACAGTTAACTCCCTTGCAGCTTGTTCATGGAAACTTCCCATCAATTGCATGGTCAAATTCATGATTCAATATATCCCCATGAGATATATCTAATAATAAATACTAAACACGTGGTTGACCCTTCTTTCTTTCTTTCTCTCTCTCTCTTGTCTGTCTTTTCTTGCATTAAGGAAGACAGTAGTAACATACATAGTTGTGTAGTACTATACAGCTCCACTTTGTTGCCCACTTGAATCAATGTTGACGATTGAATTGGTCTTCCACTTGGAATTTTCAGACTTATAAAATGGCACCCTCCTCGTACGATTCCATTAAGCATAGCGAGCCAGGGAGAGAGAGAGAGAGAGAGAGAGAGAGAGAGAGAGTAGTAAGAAGCTGTACTTAGTTCTATATATGCAAGATGGCCACAAGGTTCGCAGTTGAGGACGGCCAGCAGCAGCTTCTCTCCAAGGCCGCCACCAATGGCGGCCACGGCGAGAACTCGTCCTACTTCGACGGCTGGAAGGCCTACGAGGCTGATCCCTTCCACCCCGTGCACAACCCTGACGGTGTCATCCAAATGGGTCTGGCTGAGAACCAGGTTTGTACATTTATGCATATATATATCAATATCATCTGGTGTGTGTCTGACTGCAAAATATTGCATGCATGGTTGCTTAGATTTTGACGGAAAACTTAGCATTTGGTCTGTTGTTTCCTTCAGCTCTGCTTGGACTTGATGCAAGAATGGATGAAGAAGAACCCGCAGGCTTCCATCTGCACGGAAGAGGGGGTTCCTCAGTTCATGGCCGTAGCTAATTTCCAGGACTATCATGGTCTTCCAGCCTTCCGAGAGGTACGTAACTATTTAATCAATCCATTAAACAGATCGATACACTAATATAATATTATTTAATATTATGGAGCGAGAGTTTGAAGGAATATTCGAGAACATAAAATAGAAGATTACACAGAGAAATTAAAAAAAATAGAGGACACACGGAACTATATCATGCTAAAAAAATTTCATTATTATTATTTTTTCTTTATAATCGCTCAACATTACGTCTGAAACAAGAGCAATATATATGAGTTCAAATTTTTAACAAATAGAGAATCTCTTAATTCGCACCATACGAACTAGGCTTTCAGATTCGGAGGCGCTGCTCTCGAACCTCCGCCTGCTCATCAGTGAGCGGGGCAGTCGTCCGCTGACCGGGCAGAAGAACCTCCGTCGGGGGTGAAGCCTCCCGAACCCCCACTTTCCGCACAGAGGTCAAATTTCGCTGAATAATACTTCAATTCCCCTAAGCTCACCTAAAAATACTCGGACATGAGAAATAAAATAAGATGGCTCGAATTATTCGCCAACTCCAACTCCAACAAAGTTATGTAATAATTCTGATATATATGTACGTATCTCTACGTACATACGCGAACTATACTTGGAAAAAAGATCTTGAACATGACAACTACGAACAAAGTTCTGGTTACAATTCGTTTCGTCTCAAAATTTGGTCAGAGGACGATCGATGGCCACGCATATTTGTGTGGATTTGGAGAACCCTAAACAAATCATACGTGACTCTGAATGATATCTGTATGAATAATGCATGCATGGTTAATTTACATGAAACTAAGCTTTAACCTTACAGGGGGTGGCCAAGTTCATGGCGAAAGCGAGAGGAGGAGGAGGAGGAGGAGGAGGACAACTCAAATTTGACGCCGACCGCGTAGTGATGAGCGGCGGCGCCACCGGCGCGCAGGAAACCATCGCCTTTTGCTTAGCCGATCCCGGCGACGCCTTCCTCATTCCGACACCATATTATCCAGGGTATATATGCTCAGTTCAGTAATCAAAAGATATCCGACAGCATGCACGTACATCATCCTTCTGCATGTACAGATCGATACGTTGATGGATCAAAGCTGTTCTAATCAGTCGTATACACATCCATGCAGATTTGATCGAGATTTCCGGTGGAGAACCGGAGTGCAACTCGTGCCCATCCACTGCAGCAGCGCCAATGGCTTCAAGATCACAAAGGCTGCTCTGGAATCCGCCTACAGGAGAGCTCGCGACTCCAACATCAGAGTTAAAGGGATCCTGGTGACCAACCCCTCCAACCCTCTGGGCACGACGATGGACAGGGACAAGCTGCGGATGCTGCTTGGATTCGCCAACGAGAGAAGAATCCACTTGGTCTGCGACGAGATCTTCGCCGGCACCGTCTTCGGCGCATCGCCGAGTTATGTCAGCGTCTCCGAGGTGCTCATGGATGATCCGAGCGTGTGCAGCAGGGACCTGGTCCATATCGTCTACAGCCTGTCGAAGGTGCTCGGCCTCCCGGGATTCCGCGTCGGCATCATCTACTCGTACAATGATGCAGTCGTCAGCTGCAGCCGGAAGATGTCGAGCTTCGGGCTCGTCTCGTCTCAGACGCAGCACCTGCTCGGATGCATGCTGTCGGACGACGAGTTCACGACGGAGCTGTTGGCCGAGAGCGCCCGGCGGCTGTCGGAGAGGCACAGGGTGTTCACGTCGAAGCTGGAAGCAGTGGGCATTCGCTGCTTGGAGAGCAACGCGGGGCTCTTCTGCTGGATGGACCTGCGGCGGCTGCTGAAGCAAGACACGGTCGAGGCAGAGCTCGAGTTGTGGCGCGTGGTGGTGAACGACGTCAAGCTCAACGTGTCGCCGGGCTCCTCCTTCCACTGCGGCGAGCCCGGGTGGTTCAGGGTGTGCTTCGCCAATATGGACGCCGAGACCATGGCGGTGGCCCTGAGAAGGATCAGATCGTTCGTGAACCGCTCGAACGACGACGCTGCTGCGGCGACGGCGGCGCTGCCGGCGAAGAGGAAGAAGAGGTGGGACGCGACGCTGCGGCTGAGCTTGCCCCGGAGGTTCGAGGACATGACCGGAGCGACGCCGCGGCTGATGTCCCCTCATTCGCCCCTCGTCCGTGCCACCACCTGAGAGCTTGCTTCTTAACGTCGAACACCTGCGTTGGAGTTCCCGGAGACACCAAGTCTTGAACTCAACTCTGGAGCCATGCGATTCTTTTATTTTATTTTTGTACGTTTTTTTTTTGGTAATTTAAGTCTGTCATCTTGCATTTTTCATCTTCTTGTAGTTAAAAATGAACTATGAAGCCCAACATCATATCTGTTCCTTCAACTAAAGTTTTAATAATTTTTAGTGCACTTTTTTCTATGATGGATATAGTTTATAGAATAATTCAGTTTTAAGAAAAATAAAAAAAACCACGATCAAATTAATAACTTTAAAAGAAAAATTGAAACTATTTCTTGGAGCGAGACTTATACCAAGCATATTTGATTTTACCTTTTGAAAAAAAAAGTGACTTTATTTTCGTACTAGAGAAACCAATGCCTAATAATACAAACAAATAAAGTTAGACTTTTTGAAATAAAACATTTTCAATTTGTTTATTGAACAGTATCCTCTAGAATTACTATTAACATATATATATATATATATATATATATATATATATATATAATGTCATGGAACTATAAAAAAAATTAATGAAGGTATACCCTTTTTTTAATACTAAAATTCACGATAAAAAATATAAGAGACATGGTATATCCTACTAAATTAATTTATAATAAAAATAAAATTAACGTTTAAATTTAAGTTTAAAGGTCCACCTCCATTAAATTCATAAAAAAAAAAGAAAACAATGATAAGAAATTAATGCATGCATGGAGGTGGGCCTCATCCCACATAATATCAATGATGAAAAAAAAATATATCTCTTTTTTCATTCCGACAAAAAAAAACGAAATATCTAATGCAAGTGAAACAACACCGTTCATACGTTCTTGATAAGATTTTGTTACAAGCCTGTGCAGTTGCACTTGCACTTGCTCAGGGGGAGAAGAAAAGAAAGCTTCATACCGGGGAAGGAATCGAATCAATGGAGACACTTCTGCATCAAGCATCCATTCTCTCACCTCCTCCTCCTCCTCATCACCTTAACAACGCCAGTGCCAGAGGCAGCCCAAACAGGCTCCTCTTCTGCGCCCCGGCCGGCATTACTCCTCTCCATTCCGAGACGTCCGTGAACGGAAGGAAGAGTACATGGCTGCTGCGAGCACAAGGGAGAGGCTTCGGCGTGCCGGTTTCAGATAAGAAGGCAAGGAGGAGAGAAGAAGATGACGATACCAGCAATGGCGGCCACGACGACGACGGCGACGAGGAGATCCCGCAGGTGGTGTTCAACAGGATAATTCGCCGGATACTTTTCTCGGTGGGCACTCCGATGGCTCTCGGCATTGGACTGCTCTACCTGGAGAGCTCCCTCAGCAAGTCCCAGCTGTGGCAGGTGCCCGGGTGGGTGCCTCTCCTGACCATTTTGATCTCCTTCGGGACTTCGGCTCTGGGGATCGCTTATGGGACTCTGTCCACAAGTATGGATCCTGACAAGGAAGGGTCTCTTCTGGGTTGGGAGCAAGCTGTGAAGAACTGGCCTGAGATGTGGAAGGATGAAGATAACAAGAACTGATCAATGATCGATGCAAATGGATGATGCAGAAAGAAGATTTCTGTTTGTCCATTTTGTGATGCTGTACTCAAGTTTTTTCATCAGAAATTTTGTGTAGAAACCAAATCAGGCATTGAATTGATGTATTTTTCATAGGTCACTGGCATTTACAAACAACATATTTACCCTCATAAGTTGCTCATACCAATTGTTAGCTGTTCTACTAAACTTGCATAAGTGTCCCACATGGCAAGAGCTAAATGTATTGAAGATGAATCATAACGTTACAAAAAGGTACTAAAGAGTGAACGAATACATTCAACAGAACCTGTGTTCTGACCAAACTAAACAGAGAACTAGGAAATTCTAGAAGTCATACATGTTGAAGAAATGAAATCCCAATACAAGCTTAACATTTCAAAATTGGATGCTTTACAAAATTAACAAAAGGAACCTACAATCCCCAACCAAGTAGTCGTTCCGAGCATGTGCTACAAACAACTCAATCCAGCCATCTAGTAACCCCATCTTCTTCGTTCACAGTTGCCAAGACCTCGATGCGGACATCCAAGACAGCCTACATATGAAATGGATAATTTAAAAACCACATAGAAGCAGTTGTGGGTATGAAATCTCAATTAAGAAATGCAAAAAAATCTCAGTTAAGAAAAATTAAAGGCAGAACCGCCCATAAACTTCAGACTGCCAATCTTGTGCTTTTCTTTCAAAGTACTTGTTAATCCTTCCCATTTGGAAAGTCGTGTTTGCGACTACTGGACAACAAGAGACGGGAAGGCCAACAAAGTTTACCTCTGCTTATTGAAACCTACCTAACTTGATATTATGTGTTTAAAAATTAGTCAAAAAGTTTGGGAAAACAGATGTATGATTAAAGATATTATGATAACTGAATAACATAACTAGGACTTGTGAACAAAAGAAAATGGTTATTTCGATAGAATATTGAGGTGTGTTTTCAGATACAGATCTTCTGACTTAAGATTTTATTCATAATCTATAAAGAAAAACCTAACAAACTATAGACAAGGCATTATCTGAGTTGTTGAAAAACATCAATCACCTTTAAGCATATTTCTTTTTGTGATTATTTTTTGTTGTCAAGTCCATTATCAACAGAGAGACATAAAAATCTTGACTTGCATATCTAACTATACTGAAAAACATAGCCCAAACACAAAAGTTGGTGCCCCAAGGAATCACCTGAAAAACCAGCTAAGAAATTCTTATCCACACGTTTCAGCCACTTGTACTAGGGCAATGGTGCATAGGTTACACAACCATATTAATGCATTTTATTGCTCGTCCACCCAAGATATCTAAAAGCCCAATAATTGAATGTTTCCCCTTGGCATACTACACTAGTGTCAGGACTACTAGGGGAAAAAACACAAATAAGAATCTCATATTTGCAAAACCATTCAATGTTGTCTCGCCTAAGATATCAAGGTATCCATTGAATAGACAAAGTATGAAGAAATCTTGGTGCTGAGTAGAAATTGTGCTTTAGTGAAATAAAATACTGGACATGTGCATACCGTGGGGTTTCTGCAATTGACAAGTTTACATTGTTCCAAGCCAGAACCCTCTAGCGTCCAACTCTCCCAGACATCAAAACTGTGACTTGCAAATACAAATTCCATTTTTCTATTGATCTAGTACCAACAAGAAAATATAAATCAGTTTTGGCAATGTACATACAACTAACAATTAAATGCATTTAACATCATTTATTATGCACACTCAATTCATGACATCCTTTTGAAGGGAACAAAATTCATGGGCCAAATAAAGCATCATCATAAATGTATTAAACTAGATTTTTTATGGCTTCAACCTGTATTAATAGAACTTTTATGTCTAAAGTTATGGTAAAGTTAGAACAAGAAACTCAAAGAACTAAAGCAAATGTTGTCGCTTTAGTTTTTTTCCCTAAAAAACAACAACAATAACAACAACAAAGCGTCCCTAAAAAACAGTGGAAAGAAAAAACTACCAAAACATTGTAGGCATCCTACTATGATATGTAAGATTTGCTTTACATTGACATTAAATATTTACATCTTAATAAAACATATTTTTTCCCATTCTTAAAGTCTTAATTTCAACAGTGAAAAGAAAAAACTCTCAAGAAAAAAAACAGTGAAAAAAAAACTACCAAAACATTGTAGGCGTCCTACTATGATATGCAAGATTTGCTTTACATAAAATAAAAACATATCTTTTTTCATTCTTAAAGTCTTAATTTCTAATATCAATCTGTATTAACCATGTTCGCCCTTCTTAAATTTAAACATATGAATCCTATGTTAGAAAAAGGAAAGGGAAAACAAGGGAAAAAAGAACGAGGTGATGAATTCTTGATGGAGCAACAAAAACCACTAGAAGGCCTATAACTTCATGTGACATGATTATTTCAGATGTCTGCAAATTTGGCTCCTTAGACCACAAAAGAAGATAATAGAACCTTTTTTTTAAGGTCCACTGATTAAAGTTGAGATTATCTATAGAATGTAATCTAGCTCTAAGAGTTAAAGTGCAGTTATAAATTAACCTAAAAATCAATAAGCACAAATTATATTTAATTAACGAGATGAAGATAATCAACGTCCTAGACCATTCATAAAGACAGATGCCAACCTTTACTATGAAAACAAATCATTTACAATTTTTTTTGTACAAAGCCACGGTAATGTTTCTAACCTGCAAAAGTTTTCCACCAGCAGTAAAAGATCGCAATCCAAGTATGTCCTGACGTCAGTAATATAAGCAGAATGTTACCAAACTTGTAGGTTCCAAAGGGGTAAATTGCAGACAGAAAGAAAATCCAAAACCAGTGGAAAAGATTACAGATCCGGTTACCTTGTTCTGGAAAGAAACCAGGAATTGAGCAGCAGGGTCTCTTTTGGTTACATTAGACAGTATATCAAGGAACCAACCACCTCCAGGAGCTCTTTGTCTAGACACATGGAGTCCTGGACAAGCTCTTGCATGTAAGGCTATAATGAAGCCATCTTTCAGCAATTCACAAGGTTTTCTACTAAAATCCGCATCTACAACCTTGTTTTCTGATGTTGATTCCATCATCGGTTCAAAAATGCACAATTGTTTATTTTTAGAATCCTCAGGAGAAGCAAACCTAGAACTTGAACTTAATACTTGGTCCCTTCCACTAATAGCTGTGTCATCATCTCGACGCGAAGTATTATCACTTTCCACTACTGAAAGTTCATCTGATTTCTGCTGTGACCTACGGCGAGCAGGCCTCTTCTTACCCTTTTTACCTGACCTACTGCGCCTTCCTTCAGACCTAGAACCCATATTTTGAGAAACACCAGATCCCTGAGACTCTTTTAGTTGATTACTGGTTTTTCTCTTATTGTACTCCAAGCTCAAGTGGCTTTCTTCTGTCTTCCGGTCATCATCATGAACATGCTGAGGGCTTTCCTTTACTCGTTTGTCCAACTGCTCCTCTTCATATGCAGTTTCACTGATTTCATCGTCTTCATCAGAAAGGGAAATATCTGGTACAACTCCATCAAAGAAGAAAGACTGCAATATTGCAATTGCTTTCTCTCGTATTTCCATCCATACTTCTTCACTGTAATCTGCGCTCCTTGGAAGAATCAGCACATTCGGCATTTCCCTCACCTATACACAGAAGTTCCGATATTACTTTGTGATGTAGCAACCGTGATATCAATGAGTAACAAATTTAAAAATAAGGTAACATATACATTAACTTGTAGATCATGAAGTATGCTATCCTAAAACTAGATGAGTGTTGCTTTAGCCCTTAAAAGAATAAAATGACCTTTCCCCCAGAAAAAAAAAATTCTGTGGTAGTTAGACCAAGGCCCTGTTTGGGTACTTTGTAAACTTACCACAACGTTCTAAAAAACTACAGTAAGACACTTTTTGAAAAGTGTTTTTCCATTGTCAAAATATCCTAGAAGATGCTTGGTTACATCTTCAAATACTTTGTCATTAGAAAAGGGATTAAATAATTTGTAGAATATCCTATATAAGATGTTTGGTCAGAAAGAGAAACATATATAAAATGGAGGTGGTGTCATATATTTTCTTTTACAAAATTATTTTTACCAAAATGACATTTTATTATCCGATAAAAATGGTTGCCAAACGTCCGATTGTAAAATTATCCATGAGTGGAAAAAAGTTTGACGCAATAACTAAATACAAAATACTTAGTATCCAAACAGGTTCTTAATGATACCAATTAAAACAACATAATAATATTAAACATCGCATATAATACAAAATTATAAAGCCCTCCCCAAAGTTTCTTGTCTACGAAGTGTTCAAGGATACTGTTCTACAAGCCTATAGATGAGATCCTGTTCAAGTAAGATCGCTCCCCTCTCTCAAAAAAAGTAAGGTCGCTTCCATGAAGTTACCTACCATAGTACAAGGATATGTTACATGTCAGCTATGCAAAGTGAGAACTTTACAACAGAAAATGTACAATAAAGTTGGATATTCCAGCTGATAAAAATAAGATTTCTAAGAAAATATATTGCTCAGCATATATAACTATAAACCCACACCTGCATACACATGCACAGATATGAAGTTAGCTACCCTATTATAAAGGGCATGTGCTTAGCCACATGTTACCAGGTTACAATACAAAGTAAAAACCTTACAACAGAAAATTACAACATATTCCAGCTGATAAAAATAAGATTTCTCTAGATAGATTAGTAATGTCAGTAGGTAGTACAATATCACAAATGACCACTTAAGGATAACAGTATCAATCAAAAGAACATTAGATAAGCACAGAAAAAAAGTGAACATTTTTTTACATAGGAAAATCGGTCTACTGGAAAAGTTATGTTTACTGCATATATTTTTCAGACTCCTCAGAGTTAGACCACATCCATAAGAAAATAATTCGTACCCTAAGCCTAATGCTCATACCCATGCTTCCATCCATTGTGGTCCCTCAGCACCATCCAATGCACACCCTGCTATTGTACCATCAATTAGGAGCTGTTTTAGCGCACAGTCATCTATCAGTTGACTATTTCCTGTATTCACTATAAATGCTCCTGTTGAATTAAAAAGAAAGATTTTAGCAAAAAATAGGAAGGAAAAACATGTTATGTATAACATGTTGCACATCGTTATATTAACCTATGGCAGACGAAGCATGGTCATAACTTGCAAAGAAGCAAACTTGATTATGGTGAAAAACAAAGGTCATATTCCACAGAGACAAAGCTTAAAAAAAGAAAGAGAGGAAAAAAATACCTGGTTTTATATGTTGTAGACATTCTGCGTTGAGAATATGCATAGTATCATTGGATAGAGAACAATGAAGTGATAAAAGATCACTTGCTGCTAACAAGTCATTCAGAGTGTCCATTCTTCGAGCAGCAGGAGGAAAAGAAATAGATGGCCGCCTCAGTTTTCCTTTTCCCTTCATATGTAAAATTTCCAACAGAAATCGTATTCGAAATTTAGTACTTTGATAAAAGAAATATGAATATCAGAAATGGAAAACTCAAAGTGTCCATACTTCACTGAAGCATAACAAGGGGTATAGAAAAGATATCATGCATTAAACAACAGAAACTAAAAAAGTCATACTAAGAACAATAATATACATGCACAAACTAGATTTTCTTTTTCGCATGATTACCATTTGTCTTATCTATCATTTATAGTTGACCCAGAGAGATTACCACAAAAGAAGAAAATATAAGAGCAATAAAGAGATTGACCCAATGTTTCCTCCTAAACTTGAAATTTTCATATCTCAAGCCCTTAAAATTCAACTCTTAGACGAAAGCAAGAAAGTGACTAGCATACCAAGTAATTGTAAGTGCCTCTTAAGTTTTCTTGAAATTTGTTCTGAAAACTGAATGACATGCTGGAAAAAATGTGAAGACGTGAAGTATTAGTCAGTCAAAATGGTCGTCCAAGTATGTGCCGCATCTTAGCTTTTCTGTCCACCTTCCTATCCCATGACAACTTCACAAGGCCAAGAAAATGTTGATAAAAGAAGGTGTCCTTTGCAAAGTTTCCGAAACCAATAAATGTGGAAGACAGAATCAGGGAACTGTTACATTTAGGTTATAATCGGTAACTCCCTAGATAACTAAAAGAAAAGATCCTCACATCAGACTGCTAAACTTCCCGTGGAAAACAAAGACCTATTACCATACAACAGCATGCTGCATATCCACACTAAAAGATCCTTTCTCATTATTGAATCGGTCTAATACTGACATAAAGAGACAATGGACTTCAACAATAAAAGCCCAAACTATCGTTTGTTCTAGGACAGTAACACTCTACCAAATGGTAGACCAAAAAAAGCTCATTTTATGAGTTCAGCTTTCTAATAGTCATCCTTCACTTCCTCAGAGAAAAAGAAATTTCAGTATAGCAGAGGGCACAAGTTTGTCAGCTTTAAAAGACAACATTCAAGCAGTTATTTAGTACATTTACATTGAATCTTAACCAACTAGCGAAAACCCTAAATAGTTCGACCAAGTTTTTCAAATGAGGATGGATACACTGCATAGTTTTACCGCGTTCGGATACGTTAGAAGACAAATTGTATTAGACAACAAAAAAAGCTAGAAATAAGCAAAAGTTGGGGAATGGAATCGAGATCGATGACAAAAAGAATACCTCGTGGTGGACATCAAAGTATAGCACGCTCATCTTGAAGGCCAGGCTGCGGGTGGCGAGGCATCGTGCGGAAGCGGAGCGCCCAACGATCCCAAGTACCAGGCCCCGGCAGCGGCGCATTCCCCTGCAGAGGGGTTGGATGGATCCGAGCCACCCGGCGGCCGCGGAGGACGAGGCGGAGGAGTGGCGGGAGAGCAGGTGGGTGCGCCGGAGGAGACCGAGGAAGAGTGCCATGACGGTGTCGGCGACCTCCTCGGCCCGGCTGGCATCGACGTGCAAGAGGCGAAGGCCGAGATCGGCGGCGAGGGCGGAGTCGACGGCGCGGTCGGCGGACCCGAGGCACAGGATGAGCTGCCAAGGGCGGAGGCGCCTCTGCGCAGCGCGCGGGAGGAGAGCGAGCGAGTGGAGGAGCACGGCGGATGCGGACTCGACGCGGCCATCGGCGAGGGCCGCGAGGCCGACGTGCTCCACTGCGGCGGCGCCGGCAAGGGCCTCCTGCTCCGGCGAAGGGTCCTCGAGGCAGTTGAGGGAGACCACCAGGGGGAGCTCCGCCGGCGCCCCCATCCTCCGATCGGACGGCGACCGGCCGGCCGCGCTCGCGTGCATCGTCCTCTTGAGCTCTCTCTCTCTCTCTCTCTCTCTCTCTCTCTCTCTCCTCTCGAGATCGCGAGATCCCTTTTGGCTTTTTTGGCTCCTTTTTTTGTTTTGTTTTTTTTCTGTTTATTTATTTGTCTCCCCGAGTGAGCGAGAAATTTTAAGTGGTCGGGAAGAGAGGGATAAAAAATAAAAATAAAAATAATATATATATATATATATATAAGCTTTGGAGTACATGTGAGCCCACTACAAAGGAAGTGGGCTCCATTCGTATTAATTGGGCCGTTTGGGATTCAAATTTATTTTGCGCAATTTTTGTCATCCTCTGGGATAATATTGTCAATACACCTCCAATTGTGGATTTAAATATCCTTTTACTCTTTTTTTTTCAGAAAAAAAGAGGACGTGATATAACGTGGGTTTGAGCACATGTAAGGATGTATTTTTTCTTGCTTAAATTATTTACAAATTTGGAACTTTTTTCTCAGATTCTAAATTATAAATTTATGAATTTTAATTTTTGAATTTATTTGAAATTGTAAATTACGTTTTTCATCATATTCCATCCAAAAAAATTTAAAAGTTGTAAAATATATTTTTTTACCTTTTTTTATTTTAAAAATTAAAAAAAATGTTAAAATAAAAAATAATAACATGATCGAGGTATTTCATAGTTATTCAATTTAATTATTATATATTATTTATACTCTTATGTTAAACTATCAACATCATTTTATTATCTTGTGAACAGCAATAACAAAGATGGAACTACTAAAATGAATTATAGTAAATGTATCAAATTGTTTCAATACTTCCAATGCTCTGTTCATCTACTTATATACATAGAATTCTACAGAATAACTACCTCGACTAACTATTGCTTACATATTATCAACTAATCTTACATGTCAATCCAGCTTTGTGTCAACTTGACACTTCATCATGCCCCCTCAAGTTGACATTTGTAAATATCTAATATTCCTGACTTCTGTATTAATTTTTCATGTTGCTGAATTCTTAAGCCTTTAGTCATAACATCAGCTAGTTGATTTGAAGTAGAAATGCATTTGGTCTGAATTATTTTATTTTAAATTTTCTCTCTAACAAAGTGACAATCTATCTCTATATGCTTTGTTCTTTCATGAAACATTGGATTTGAAGCTATTTGAATTGCAGCTTTATTATCACAAAAAACTTGAGTTTGCTTCGGATTCTGCAGTCCAAAATCCTTCAGTATTGCAATAATCGAAACAATTTCAGATGTGGTTGATGTCATGCTTCAATACTCTAGTTATGCTGAAAATATGAAGATTGTGCTTTATTTTTTTTGCTTTCCAGGAAATTAGACTATCACCTAGTTTAATACAATATCCTGAAACTGAATGCCTTGTAATTAAGCATGAGGCCAAATCTGAATCACAAAAGGCTTGTATCTGATAATTTTTATTAGCTGGTAAAAATATTTCAATCCCTGGTCTGCCTTTTATATATCTAACCACTCTCATGGCTGCTTTCATGTGTGATAATTTTGGAGCATGCATAAACTGACTTAATGTCTGAACTGCAAAATTAATATCTTGTCTTGTCTTTGTAAGATACAATAGTCTGCCAATTAATCTTTTGTAACTAGATGTGTCTTCAAGCAATTTGTCTTCCCTGTTAACATTGAACATATCATCATATTCTTTAGAAGTGAATTTTATATTATATTCTAATGGTGTTTTAGCTGATTTAGCTGCAAAAAATTATATTTCTGAAACTAATTCCAGAACATACTTTCTTTGATTTAAGACTATGTCACTCTTATTTCTTGCAACTTCTACTCCCAAAAAGTACTTCAAGTTTTCCAAATCTTTAATTTTGAAATTCTCATGCAATACTTTCTTTAATTTTTCAATCAATGTTAAATCATTCTCAGTGATTAACATATCATCCACATAGACGAGGAGTATTTACTCTGAGTATAACCATTTTTAACTAATGCAGAAGTCAATTTGCAATTCCATTGTCGGCTTGCCTGTTTCAAACCACAAAGAAATTTTCTTAGCTTGCATACTAGTTTATCCTGCCCTGAATTGCAAAATCCTTGAGGCACATCCATGTATACTTTCTCAAATAAATCTTCCTGCAGAAAAGCATTATTAACATCCATCTGAAACAAAGACCAAGAATTCATAGCTGCCAAAGTCAAAGCAATTCTGATTCTAACGGTCCTGCTGAGTGTATCCCTTTCCAACTAGCCTGGCCTTGTATCTATCAATGACATCATTTTGTGAATACTTAATCTTAAATATTCACTTACAACCAATTGCAATTTTTCCTGCAGGCAAAGACATTAATGTCCAAGTTCCATTTTTTTCTAAAGTTTTGATCTCTTCTTTCGTGGCATTCACCTAGTTTTTATCCAATCTGGCTTCTGCATATGTCTGAGGCTCTTTTATTTCAGAACAGATGATAAAAAATACTGATATGCAGGTGATGAATGATCATAAAAAAATATAATTTGCTATTAGATATGGAATATCAGTTATCTGGTCCCTTGACTGATGAGAAGATGATGGTATAGTAGATACTATATAATCCTTTTGCCAAATTGGAGGTTTGAAAGACCTAGTAGATTTTCTAAGCTGAGTTTCATCTGGAACATTATTTCAATTGGTATAGTTACATCACATGTAGTATCTAATGAAGATGGTGAACTATTTAAAGAAGAAATTATGAGATCATAAAATGAAGTATCAAGACTATGTTGAATTTATGGAATAAAAGAAGATGTATCAAGGTGATGATCAGATGTATTATAATGTAGAGTATCAATATGTGACTCTGCTGGAAAAAAATTTATAATTTTCAGAAACTGTTAAATTTCTGTCAACAGGCAATGAATCAAGAAGAAAAGGATCTGCTTGAATAAAATGAGACACTGAATTATCATTTGTGATAGAACCTGGAAGATTTTTTGAAAAAGAAAAATTATGTTCTTGAAAAGTTACATCTCGACTAACAAATATTTTTCGAGTTTGGAGATTTAAAAGTTTATAACTTTTTTGAACAGATGAATAA